>CAUYQG010129852.1:0-25614 GCA_963574415.1 Tarsius wallacei
TGTAGTTCCAGCTACTTGGAAGGCTGAGGCGGAAGGATTGCCGGAGCCCAGCAGGTCGAGGCTGCGGTGGCCGGGAGCGGCCACTGCACTCCAGTCTGGGCGACAGAGTGAGACTCCAACTCAAAAAAAAAAAAAAGAAAAAAAGAGGTTGCAGTAAACTGTTTTTAGTTTTGTTCCATTTTGTTTTATTTTTGGTCCAGTTTCTTTACCTGACCCTGAACAGTGTATCTTATTTCCTTAGGTATTTTCTTGGTTTAATAGTTTCCATTCTTATTTTAACTCATTCAAGTAAATAACTCTGTCCCTAGAAATATGTTTTCATAATGTATCTCAGAATAGTCTCTTCCTTATTGTATTGCTAATGTTCTGTTCTACAGAAAAATTGTTTTGAACCTTTTTTACACGCACTTATCCTTGTGAAGTTAACCATAAACACATACATGTCATAATTTTTGCCTGAACTTGACTGACTATCCTCAAAAGGATGTGTGATGGGACAAAAATTATTAATATCTATGACATTCACTCCTGCTCCTCGCAGAAGTAGAATGTGAAAACTATAGGTGACGAAGACCAAAGTTACCCTGTCAATTTTTTTGGGAAAAACAAAATACCAGCCATTAATAATCTTTCCCTGCCCTGGGGTGATCCTCCTGCTGTCTTCTGGTGCTGTTATAACTGGCAGACTGGAGTTAGGGCCAGCTCCATAATTTGCAGAGCCCAGGGCAAAATGAAAACATGCGGTCACTTATTCAAGACTATGTATTAAGAATTTTAAGATGGTGACAGCAGAGCATTAAACCAAATGTGGAGTGCTTCTGAGAGTGGGTCCTGTGTGGCTACACAGGACTCATCATGCCCATGAAGCTGGCCCTGATTCTAGTGGTGGACCTCTGGGCACTACTGGCTAGGGGAGTGGGGAACAGGTGGGCAGCAGGGAAAACATAGCTCAGAGACGTAGCGCAAGGTTTTTGTTTCTGGAGTATTTTGGGGTAAGAAAGGCACATGAGACAGTTACAATTTACAGAGATTTTTCTTTTTTTTCCATGAAGGGGAAAAGATCAGGGCTTTCCTGTTTGTTTGTTTTTCAAGTGTTTCTGTGATCTGTATATTTCTCTTTATGGTGTTCAAAAAAAACAAGCAAAGAAACAATTATGAAAAGATGTTTTCGTCTGTAGGACTCTGCTGCCATTTTGGGACTGAACCATAGGGGTCACACAATACAGCTGACCTCTGAACAATGTGAGGATCAGAGGCACTGAACCCCCATGCAGTTAAAAACCGGTGTATAACTTTGACTCTCCCAAAACTTAATTACTTGTTTTTTTCTGAGTCAGAGTTTCAGTCTGTCGCCCAGGCTGGAGTGCAGTGGCATACTCACAATCACTCCAGCATTGACCTGCTGGGCCTCAGCCTTCCAAGTAGCTGGAACTACAGGTGCGCACTACCACACCTGGCTAATTTTTTAATTTATTGTAGAGATGAGGTTCGCCAAGTTGCCCAGGCTGGTCTTGAACCCGCGGGCTCAGGCAGTCCACTTGCTTTGAACTCCCAAAGTGCTGGGATTACAGGCTGAGCCAATGAGCCCAGCCAATTTAACGACTTATAACCTACTCTTGAGTGAAAGCCTTACTAATAACATAAGCAGCTAATTAACACAAAGTTTGTATTTTTTATGCATTATATACTGTATTATTATACTCAAGCCAAAATTTTAAAAAGAGAAAGAAAATGTCAATAAGAAAATTATAAGGAAGAGAAAATACACTTACGAATCACTAAGTGAAAGTGGATCATCATTCTTCTTCCTCATCTTCTTCATGTTGAATAGGCTGAGAAGGAGGAAGAAGAGAAGCAATTGGTCTTGCTGTCTAAGGGGTGGCAGAGTTGGAAGAAAATCCATGTTATAAGTGGTCCCATGAACTTCAAGCCCATGTTATTCAAGGGTCAATTCATTGTATAGCCATTGTACACCTATTAGTAATGTCACTGATTAAGGGCTGGCTGACACTTTCATAGTAATGGTAGTTTATCGGTTTGCATTTATGACCTTTAAGACAAAAAAACTACACTGTGCTTGATTCCTCTCTCCCTTCCTCCCCAACTATCCATCCCTCTCTTTTTCCCTCCCTTTCTCCTTTCCTCCCCTTCCTTCCTTTCTTCTTGACAAATGAGAACACTTCATTACTTACTTATATGAAGTTTAAATATTTTCATACTTTAAGCAACCAAATGATTATTTTTCCCAATATAATTCAAAGAAGATCATAATAAATTCTTTTTTTATGCTGGGATTATAGGCGTAAGCCACCACGCCCGGGCCATAATAAATTTAGTTGTCCAAAGCTGCTGTCTACATGTTGCCTCACTCACCAAGAGTTATGTTAAAAGATAAGGTTTCTCCCACGTCTCCTTGGCCTCTTTCCCTTACCTCCTGCATGTACTTCCATCCATAGCTGACTTCATTCTGTTCACTCTGCCTTCCAGAGCCCCAATTACCATGCAAACAAATGTTCTTACATCAGCATTTTTTTTGCCAAAATGTTCTCTCAACCTTTCTGCCTTAAGTAATGTAACACTTTTTCCTAAAAATACATCTTGAGTTGAGTTCCAAATATCATTTTTATACAATCATTTTTTAATACCTTAAAAAAAATTCCTCCTAGCCAGGTGTGATGGCTCATTTCTGTCCATGTCCCTTGGACTAGCTCATTAGTTATATGGGCCATCACTACCTATGAGAGAGACTAGAAAATGCAATTGCTATTTCTCCTTTAAAAATTAGGGGTTCATTTAACCCCCAAAGAATGTAGGGAACTAGCAGTCTCTGCCAGTGCAATCATTCACCATTTTTATGGGTAGCACACTTGGATTTCCTTCTGGGTAGCCATCCCTCTCCCACTCCTCCAACTTGGGGATGGAGTGTAGGAGGTAGACTTAAACAAAACACAGAGGCTCGCATCTCTATCTCCCCACCAAGTAGTTCCAGCTACTTGGAAGGCTGAGGTGGAAGGATTGCCTGAGCCCAGCAGGTCGATGCTTGAGTGACCATGAATGTGCCACTGCACTCTAGCTTGGGTGACAGAGTGAGACTCCAACTCAAAAAAATAAAAAAATGTTAAAAAGAGAGAAGAAAAAATATGTGGTTGCCAATGACAAGAAGGGATGGCAGGTGGCATGTATCTCAAAGAAGGAGGAATTTTTGAGATGGAGTCTCAATCTGTCACCCAGACTGGAGTGCAGTGCCATGCTCACGGCCACTGCAGCCTCAACCTGCTGGGCTCAGGCGATCCTTCCACCTCAGCCTTCCAAGTAACTGGAACCACCATACCCAGCTGATTTCTTGATTTATTGTAGAGACAAGGTCTCACCAAGTTGCCCGGGATGGTATCAAACCCTTGGGCTCAAGCAATCCACTTGCCTCTGCCTCCCAAAGTGCTGGGGTTACGGGCTGAGCCACTGAGCCCAACCCTTCTATTTTTTTTAATGTCAGGTAATATGCCAACGTAGTAACAAGATTTGAGGGAGGCACGTCAAACACAAGGCATGAAAATCCAATCATCACACTTATGAACTACAAAAGGAACAGCAACCACATATTTCTGATCACTCCTCCCTATTGAGAGGCTTCAAAGTCCTTTGCTTCCTTGTCCCACCACCAAGGTCATTCTAAAAAAGCCTAACCTTGAATTAATCGAATCATTCTCCTTCACTCCTACACCACCATTGGTAGGCTATTGGAGAAAATCACACAAATGCAGGGATTATTTCTTTCAGAAAGATATTGTTCCTGCCTCATTTAGGCTTTCAATACTATTTGCCAGTCCCTTAAAGATCCCTGATGAATGAAACTTGTACATCCATTACCACGTGCGATCATTAAATAATTTAATTATCTTAAATTTTTTTAAAAAAGTACTCCCCTTGGGAAGCTATGTACTGATGCCAGCTCCTAGTTCTCCTGTCAGAACAGTTTTGGGACTCTTTTTCTGGCATGGCCAACTGAGCTATGGTCATATTACCCTTGATGACTTGAATGTCATCTTTGTCTTTGAGTAAAGAAAAAAGTCACTGGGGACCTGATCAGGTGAGTAGGAAGGGTGTTCCAATACAGTTATTTGTTTACTGGCTAAAAACTCCCTCACAGACAGTGCTGTGGGAACTGGTGCATTGTTGTGATACAAGAGCTCCTTCAGGATCATTTTTGCACATACCTTTCTCATGCCAAGATTTTCAATTAGGGTTTTCCTAATTGTTTCGCTATCAATATTTATTTGGTTTGCTATGCTTCTCATAGTCAGCCGATGATTTTGATGCACAATTCAATGAATTTTTGCAATGTTTTCATCAGTTCTGCTCATTACTGGCTATCCTGACCTCTCTTCATCAGTGATGCTTTCTTTCTCCTCACAAAGACGTTTAATCTATTTATATACTACCGTTTTCTTCATGGCATTAGTCCCATAAACTTGAACTAGCATATTCCTGATTTCATTTCCACTCTTGTTAAGTTTGACAAGAAATTTAATGTTTGTTCATTGCTCTAATTCAAGCTCCAACATTCTCACAATGGCACACAAAAACATACAACAACAATAATGAACGCCACTCAGCAAGTCACCACCACATGTCAACATGAACACAGTTGTGAGACACTGATATACCAAGGTTATGAAATTTTTTTTGTTTTTAGTTGGAGTCTCACTCTGTCACCCAGACTGGAGTGCAGTGGCATGCTCCTGGCCACCGCAGCCTCAACCTGCTGGGCTCTGGCGATCCTTTCGCCTCAGCCTTCCAAGTAGCCAGAACTGCAGGCGCGTGCTACAACACCCGGCTAGTTTTTGATGTATTGTAGAGATGAGGTCTCGCCAAGTTGCCCAGGTGGGACTCGAACCCCGCAGGCTCAGGCAATCCACTCGCCTCGGCCTCCCAAAGTGCTGGGATTACAGGCTGAGCCACCGAGCCCGGTCCGGTTATGAAATCTTACCGAGGTTGTACAGTGCTGCCATTTTAAGCACATGGTGGCAAGTCTGCAAACTTAATTGTCAAACCTCATATATGTCTACCTTCTTTTCAAAACTCAGCTAGGGCATTGAAAAGACGCCCAAGCTAGCCTGATGGAAGACAAGAGCACATGGAGCAGAGCTGGAATGTCCTAGCCAAGACTATCCTAGTTCAGCCAGTCCCCAGCCAATTTATCAGCTGACCACAGTGCATGACCAAGTCTGAAGATAAGCAAATCTAGTCCAGTAGAACTACCTAGCCAACCTGCATACACTTGAGAAATAATAGTTGCTTATTTTCTACCACAAGGTTTTGGGATGGTTTTTTATGTAACAATAGCTAACTAATATAAACTCTCACCTCTCCCCAACATCTCTCCACTCTCAGAGGAAGAAGTATACTTTCTCTTTTTTAAAGCAAATTCTTCTACTTACCCTTTATACCATCCCTGCATTTCAGATCTCATTCCTTTGATTAGATCTCTCTATATTGTATTTTCAACCTCTTACTCTCTTTTGATCTCTTTCCCTTATATATATAATCAAATACAAATCTCTATCATTAAATGAAACAAATATACACATACAAATAAACCTATGTCTTCAGCAAGCAAGTTATTGACCTATTCTGTCTTTTTTTTTTTTTTTTGAGACAAGGTCTCATCCTCTTACCCAAGCTGAAGTATAGTCGCATGACATAGTTCACTGCAACCTTGAACTCCTGGACTCAAGCAATCCTCCTGCCTCAGCCTCCCAAGTATCTGGGACTACAGGCACATGCCACCATGCTTGGCTTATTTTTTGTAGAGACAAGTTCTTGCTATGTTGCCCAGGCTGGTCTTGAACTCGTAGGCTCAAGCTATCCTCCTGCCTTGGCCTCTCAGAGTGCTAGGGTTACAGGTGTGAACCACCATGCCTGGCCTGTCATTCCTTTCATTTATATTGCTTGAAAAGATAACCTGTGTCTTATGTATTAGTTAGGGTACTTCAGAGAAACAGAACCAATAGGATGTCTATATATACACAGATAGATTTACTTTAAGGAATTGGTTTATGCAATTGTGGAGGCTTAGCAAATTCAAAATCTGATGGAGTAGGCTGAGAGGCTAGAGATTCAAATAAAAGTTATAGCTGGAGTACAGAGTCAGTCTGCCGGCAGAATTTCTTTTACTCACAGTAGGTCAATCTTTGTTCTGTTATAGCCTTCAACTCATTAGGTGAGGCACACCCACATTGTGGAGGGTAATCTGTTTCACTAAAAATGAAGTAAATTCTATGTTTATCTTATCCTAAAAACATACTTTACAGGAACAGCCAGAATAATGTTTGACCAAATACCTCGGCATCATGGTCCAGCCCAGTTGATACACAAAATTAACCATCACATCTTATTCCATTCATTTTTTTTGTACCCATTAACCATTCACCCTTGTCAGTTAACATTTTATTAATCTGCCCAAGGCATCTGATACTGCAAATGCTTTGTCCTTTTGATTTGTCCTTTTGATTTCTCTATAGCCTTCTCTCTTAGATTGCTTCCTGTCTCTCACTACTGCTTTTCAATTTTCTTTCTTTCTTTTTTTTGAGATAGGGTCTCCCTTTGTCACCCAGGCTAGAGTGCAGTGGTGTGATCATAGCTCACTGCAGCCTCAAGCCCAAGCCTCAGTGATTCTTTCACCTCAGCTTCCTGAGTAGACAGGACTATAGGCTTGTGCCACCACTCCTGGCTAATTTAAATTTTGTGTGTGTGTAAAGATGGGGTCTCGCCATGTTTACCCAGATTGGTCTCCAACTCTTGGGACCAAGCTGTCCTCCTACCTTGACCTCTCAAAGTACTGCGATTATAGGCATAAGTCACTGCTCTCAGCCCTCAGTTTTCACTATGACATCTCTTCCTTTTTCTGTTTCTTAGATGATCTGTAGGATTGTACTTCCCAGACTACCTAGGTCCTCTTATGTACTGGCAGCTTCAAACACCAAATCTATATCTTCCACTTAGCCACCTCTTCTGAGCTTCATTCATTCATTGAGGGTATGCATAGGGTGTCTATTTGACTGAGTGCTAAATTCTATGGAATCTTATGGCAGCTTCTAAAATGGACCCCCAAATTTCTGCTTCCTGTCATTCACACTCTTATTTTACCCTACCTTTGGGTATGGGCTTCTAATGAGCATAATACAGCATAAGTGATGAGATGTCATTCCTGTGATTAGATTACAAAAAGACGGTGGCTTCTTTCTTGTTCACCCTCTCTTAGAGCTCTTTTAGTCCTTCTTAAAAGTTTTTTTTACCTTGGGGCAAACAAGCTGACATGTGTGAGAAGCCTTATAAAAAGGCCGTGTGGCAAGGAACTCAGGTCTCCAGCCAACAACCATCAGAAACTTGAGGCCTGACGCCAGCCACATGACTGAGCTTGATAGTAGATCCTCTCTAGTAGAGCCATGAGATAACTGCAGGCCTCATCAAAACCTTGACTGCAGTTTTCTGAGAGACCCTGAATCAGAGGCACCCAGCTACACTGCAACTGAATTTCTGATCCACAGAAACCACAAGGAAATAAATATTTATGGTTTTTAAGGTGCTAAATTTTGTGCAATCTGTTTTACAGAAATAGATAACTAACATAAGGCCACTAAGGATCAAATAATAGATGTCATTTATCAAAGTCAAATAATAAATGGTCCCTGAGATCAACAATCCTCCAGTGTATTGGGGAAGTAGAAAACTGTCCATGATCACAGTAGAATGGGAGCACAGAAAAACGATAATTTCTTTTTGTTTTATTTTATTTTATTTATTTAGCCTTCTGAGTAGCCGGAACTACAGGTGTGCGCTACCACGCCCGGCTAATTTTTTTTTTTTATTTATTGTAGAGATGAGGTGTCACCTGCCCAGGCGGGTCTCGAACCCATGGGCTCAGGCAAGCCACTCACCTCAGCCTCCCAAGGCACGGGATTACAGGCTGAGCCACCGAGCCCGGCTTTTATTTTATTATTATTTGTTTTGAGTACGAGTCTCACTCTGCAGCTCAGGCTGAAGTGCAGTGGCACACTCACAGCCACTGTAGCCTCGACCTGCTGGGTTCAGGTGATCCTTCCGCTTCAGTCGTCTAAGTAGCTGGAACTACAGGCATGTGCCACCATGCCCAGTTAATTTTTTGATTTATTGTAGAGATGAGGTCTCACCATGTTGCCCAGGCTGGTCTCAAATCCATGGGTTCAGGCAATATTCTTGCCTCTGCCCCTCAAAGTGCTGGGATTACAGGCGTGAGCCCGGCAAGAAGAAAATTTCAATCATATTTGAAGGTTGAAGAATTCTGTCAGTGGATTTTATTTTTCATTGAATGAGGAGGCTAAATCATTTGATGAAAATGCAGAGAAAAAGATGGTGGGGTACTTGACAAGAAAAATGAATTTTTAGAATCTCTGCTATGAAGAATAGTTGAGGGAGTTGGAAAGGAAAAAATGGTATTTAGGCAGTATGAAGTTGGAATGGTGATCAAGGACCTACAGAATCTTCAATCTGAGGTTGGGGTTTATTTTTCAATGCTTTTAGCAATCTGGATATAAGATTAGAGAAGTTGATGGCTGAATTTGGGATTTCACAGAAGATGAAACAGAAATGTAAGGTACCAAGGAAGAAGAAGAGCTGAGAAAAACAGCAAGACAATTCTTACAGTTCTGGCTCATAGAATTTAAGCTGAACAGGGAAAGAAAGACAGCCAAAACTGCTGTGAGTTTAGGAAAAATGCAACTGATTCTGACTTCCCACCAACCACTGGAACCAAGGGAGTCAACACTGTGTTTGGTTTAAGCCTACCTCGTACACTCCATCCCCGAGCTGGAGAAAACTCACGTCTCAGGGTGGAAGAGGAATGGCTACCCCAAAGGAAATTTAGGTATGCTTGCTACCCATAAAAATAGTGAATGATTGCATTAGCAAAGAGACTGCTAGTTCCCTACATTCTTTTGGGGTAAACGAACCTCTAATTTTTAAAGAAGAAATAACAGTATGCATTTTCTAGTCTCTCTCATAGCTAGAGATGGCCCATATAACTAATGAGCTGGTCCAAGGGACGTGTACAGAAGTGGCGTGTGCAACTTCTGGACTGTGCCCTTAAAAGGAAGGTGCTATCATTCATTTCCTTTCCATTCTTATTCTGCTAGCTGGAATATGGTGTAATTGTGGCAGAAAGGCAAATTGAACCATGAGGAAGAGATTACACTCTAGGGAGGGCAGAACAACAGAAGGATCCTGTATCTCTGGATGATCTCAGAAAGCCTTCAAACCAGTCCTACATGAGGGACAGTTAAACTTGTACATTTTTCAAGCCACTTATAATGTGTCTTTGGCAACATGCATCAGGACCTATATCTCAACTAATTCAGATGTCCACTAAAAATGACAGGCTGAGAATATAAATGACCATAGCATAAGGCAGATAAGTAGTAAGCAATAAGTAGAGACACAAGTAAAACTAAAGGATGCAGAGAAGAATCAGCACAAGCCAGGTTGTGAGCGTTCATAAGAAGTTAGTTTCTGACCCCAGACAGACTCCAGACTGTCCATAGGTGGTGGATTGCAGCCCAGGGAATGTGAGTAGGGTGCTCTTACCAAGCAATCGTTGGTTTTCCTGTCATTTTTCCAGACCTTTTGGCTTTTACTTTATTGAGGAAAAAATTATGCGGTTCATGCTGAAATTAGAGTGAAGCACAGACGACAAATTATTCAGGGTCTTTTTGTTCTCTAGAGATGTAACGTTTAATAGGTAGCCACCAACAACATGTGGTTAGTTAGAATATAATTAGTTAAAATTAAATAAAATTAAAAATTCAGTTCCTCACACTATCCAAATTTCCAATGTTCTTTGGTCACACGTGGCCAGCGGCTACTCTATCGGCATCACAGATATAAAACATTTTCATCATCTTAGAAAGTTCTACTGGATAAAGTCCTAGAGAGAGCTAAGAGATATAATATGCCTCTTTCCCACCAATACTCAATCTTGCCGCAATCTGTGTGTAACCCGAGTCCAGACTGGACCCCAAGCTCTTACACTTCCTAAAGGAGCTTTTAAAATTAGTAGTGTCAACAGAAATCGTGTGGCCTAGTCCTGCTAAGAAGGTGATGTACTAATAAGAGTCCAAGATTCTTCCACATAAGTCAGGCCGGCAAGTCCACGGTGAGAGAGAAGCCACGTCCCAAACTAGGAGACGAACAGAGCAATTAAGGGGCGGGGCCGCGTGCCGTCACGAGGCCAGGGGCGGGGCCTAGCGCGACTGGGCGGGGCCGCGAGGGCCGGCTGGGGAGGCGGGGGAGCCGGCGGGTCGGCACGGCAGCCCGGCCGTGCGTGCTCACGTGACAGGTCCGCGCGAGGGCCCGCTCGCGCAGTCGTCCGGGCGAGCGAAGATGGCGGCCGAGAGGGAGCCTCCTCCGCTGGGGGACGGGAAGCCCACCGACTTTGAGGAGCTGGAGGACGGAGAGGACCTGTTCACCAGCACTGTCTCCACCCTAGAGGTGAGACCGCGTCCCTGTGGGAGCTGCGCAGCGCTGCTGCCGCGCGTCTCACCCTTAGGTGCCTTTCCGCTACCCCGACTTGTCTCTCCCCATTCCCCGGGTTTGCAAGGACCAGCTCGCGGTGACACCTGTGACGTGTGACGCGGATCCCACCTCCGGTGCCTGTCCGTGGGTTGTGGCTTGGCCTGAGCGGCAAGGCCTCCTCGGGAGAGCCTGCCGGCCCCCCCGACCTGCTCCTCTGAGCAGACGGGACGGAGCATGCAGCGCCCCTCCCCTGCTCAGCTGGCCTTCCTCGGTGTCAGTGGCACCCCTTCTTCCTGGCCAGCTGCTCTGGATCTCAGGAGATCTCCGCTGCGCTCCTCTGGGGCTTCCGTAGTCTCTGGGGAGCGGTGCTTGCTTTTTCCTTTCGCGTTGGGGAGTGTGCGCTCAGAGCAGTGAAGGGATCGCAGGGTGACCGAGGGTCTTTGCGGAGCGTGTGGGTGCACTTTTCCCAGCCTTTGCCCTTCCTAAGCTGTTAATTCTCCTTGAGAGAAGTGCTTCTGTTTTGGACTGTTAAATAGGTAAATGCATTTGCTTGTTTTGTCTTTCGTTCTTCGACTTTTTACGGGCCATAGTGTTCATATAAACTATAAAATTGAAGGAGGGAGTAGTCCAGAAAACTGGCTTTTTTTTTTTTTTTTTTAAAGTTACCAGGGGAGAAATAGAAACAGATCCCCACTCCTTTTTCCTCTTTTCTCGCATGGTCAGCGATCTGTAAAGCTGAGAGTGTTCCTGTTTTTGTCAAAGGAAACACCCTCTATGAACTTAACTATATTGGGCCTTCCTATATCCAGTTCACATTTAAATTGCTTTGCGTTTGGTAAGAGCACACATACCTCATAGCCTAAAGTTAAGTGTTTGTAAGTGTATTGAAATGTAAGCAAATTTCCCAGAGGGTTGTTTACCTCAGGCTGTACTACTTTATAAAGTACTTTTTAATAAACTTTCTCGGCTTGTTCAGCTCTGCACCAAATCAGTTGGAAATTGTAAAATATCCATTATCTGAAAATCAGTTACCTGAAACCGGAAACTTCTGGAACTGTTTTTAGCACTGACCACATTTTGCTAATTGTGTATGCAGTGTCCCAGCCAAACCCCACCTGCCCTCAGGTTATAGGCTTCCTGGGACTATGGTCAGTGTCTTGATCATCTTTGTGTCTTTCATAAAATCTTGAGCATTTACATTTAGTAAATGCTTGCTGGATTGTCAGAACCAGCATCTCCTAAGATTTCTTAAGAATTATTTTGTAGAATATATTTTTGGGGGCTTAGTATCCTTTTAACCCTTTAAATCTACTATGTGGCTACCTTAACATATACGTGTGTTGAAGATTAGTGTCTGCAAAACCTGTATTCCTGTTGGATACAAAGGTTTTCTGCCTTAAAGAATCCAAGTAAATTTGATTGACCCTAGTGTACTAGAATACTGTGAACACTAAGCGTTCCGTTTAATGGAAGTTGTTTTAGAGTTGAGTAAAAAGAAATATAATCTATGTTTTCCATGTGGATGGGACTTAAAAAAAAATATGGTGTTTGACCTTTTTTCAGTAAAAGTCTACGAAGTTTGATTATGATTACTCTAAGTTTATCTTGGTTAATGCATGTGAAGGCTGTAACTACAGTTGTTTTTGATTGTTCATCTAAACCCCTTATTTTATGTACTCATTTAGGTTATTAATTTTAAGAAAGTAGTATGAGATTTGTAAATTCCGATTTTTTTTTCTTTTCAAACTGTTTGGAGAAGGATATATAGCAGTATTTTGTCGTTTACCAAAACTGCTGTACTGGAATGTTCTTTCAGTACCCACTTTTTTTTAAAAACAGTGCTTGTTAAACTTTAGTGTGCAGGAGAGTACACAGTATTAATCTTTAAAATGCAGATGCCTGTGCCTCACTGGAATCTTCATGTTTAATAGGTGCTCTAGATCGGTGCTTTTCGGACTTTGTACATGTTACCTAGGGATCTTGTTGAAGTGTGAATACTGGTTCTGCAGGACTGGGGTAGGACCCAATATTCTGCACTTTAAACAAATTTTCATGATAACATTGCTTCTGGTTCATAGACAGCACTGAGTTGCAAAGCTCTAAGTGATTCTGGTGCAGATTATCTGCCTGTAATAGTTATTACCTAAGAAAATATACATTACCTCAACTATAAATTGAAAATAAGACATTTAAATGAATGCCTTTTAATTTTAAGAAAGTAAGCCAGAGTTTGTTTTATTATTATTTTATAGAAACCTGTTCATGTGAGGATCTTTAATTTGAGAGGGGAATCAATTGAAATCCATCGAGGGGAAAATCAAATTATGGAACGCTTCAATGGCATAATTGTAATGTTTGTAATGCCTATGCATTAATATATCTGTGTATTTTTTGCTTTTATTAATTGACACATAATATATATATATTTATGGGGTACTGTGTGATATTGAAATATGTATACATGTGTACAATGTTTAATCAAGTCAGGGTAATTAGTTTAGCCATTACCTTAAATATTTATCATTTTTTTGTTGTTGGAAGCATTCAGTGTCTACTTTTCTAGCTATTTGAAAATATACAATGAGCTGTTGTTAACTGTAGTCACTCTGTGGTATTCTAGAACACTAGAATTTATTCCTCTTGTTTAGCTGTAATTTTGTATTTATTAACTTACTCTGGCTATCTCCCCCACTTCCCAGCCCTCCTGATCACTATTCTGATATCTTTTTCTGTGAAATAAACTTCTTAGTTTCCACATGCGTGAGAGCATGCAATATTTGTCTTTCTGTGCCTGGCTTATTTCACCTAACATACTGTCTTCCAAGTTCATCCATGTTGCTGTAAATGACTGGATTTTGTTCTTTTTTGTGGTTGACTAGTATTCCATTATGTGTATATACATTTTCTTTATCCATTCATCTGTTAATGGACAATTAGTTTGATTTCATAGCTTGGCTATGGTGAATAGTGCTGCAGTAAATGTGGGAGTACAGGTAACTCCAACATACTAATTTTCTTTCCTTTGGATATCTATACCCAGTAGTTGGGATTGCTGAATCATGTGGTAGTTCTATTTTTGGTTTTTTTAGGGGCTTTTACAATAACCATACAAATTATATTCCCACCGACAGTGTCTAAGAGGACCCCTTTCTCCATACCTTCACCGGCATTTGTTATTTTTTGACTTGATAGTAATCATTCTAACTGGGGTAAAATAATATCTCATTGTGGTTTTGATGTGCATTTTCTTGGTGATTAGTGATATTGAGCACTTTTTCTTCTTATGAATATATGCTTTTAACCCAATATTAAACTTCTTTTAAAATTAATAATAACCACATAAAGGCATGCTCAGTAAATAAAAACATGTTCCAAACCCTTAGTATATGTTTCTGTTGTGACTATGAAACAAGAACGTGGTGGAGAGCTGAGGTGGGGTTAGGGCAGGGAATAAGAAGGGAAAGAATCTGGCAAAAGCTTGTTCTTTTATGCTACCTGAGAGGCAAGGCTGTATTGTTTATGAATACTGCTTTTTTCCTTAAATGATATGACCCAAGCTTAAAGATACCTGACCTTTTTGCATAGAGTAGTAGACAGGACCTTTAAAAAAAAATTATATTAGGCTGGGCATGATGGCTTACACCTGTAATTTCAGCACTTTAGGAGGTGGGGTCGAGAGGACTGCCTAAGTCCAGGGGTTTGAGACCAGCCTGGGCAATTTGGCTAGACCGCATCTCTACAATATATCCAAAAACTAGCTAGGCATGATGCTGCATGCCTGTGGATCCAGCTACTTGGAAGACTGAGGTGGAAGGTTCTCCTGAGCCTAGCAGGTTGAAGCTGTGGTGGCTGTGAGCATGTCATTGCACTCCAGCCTGGGCAACAGAGTGAGACTTTGACTCAAAAAAAAAAAAAAAGGTATATTATATAACTGGTTCTTTTTAAAAAATAGCTTTGTTGAGATAAAATTCACATGCCATATAATTCACCCATTTAATATATACAATTTAATGGGTTTAAGTATATTCACATACATATCCACCATCATCACAATCAGTTTTAGAACATTTTCATCACCTCAAAATGAAACCCTATACCTTTTAGTTATCACTCCTCCCCTCCCATTTTCCCATCCCCATGGTCCCCAACTCTAAGCAGCCACTAATCTGCTTTCTGTCTCTATAGATTTCCCTATTCGGGTCTTTACTTGAATGGACCCTTACAATAAGATGGTCTTTTGTGACTGACTTTTTTCACTTTGCACAATGGTTTCAAGGTCTGTAACATGTATTAGTAGTTCATTCTTTTTTTATGATCAAATATTCTGTTGTATGGCTGTACCAAATTTTGTTTATCCATTTGTCAGGTGATGGGCGTTTGGGTGGTTTTCAGCTTTGGCTATTATGAATAATGTTTTTTATAAACTTTCATATACAAGTGGAATTGTGAGTTATATGGTAACTCTGTTTAATCATTTGAAGAATTTCCAGACTGGTTTCCCAAAATGGCCACACCATTTTGCATTTCCTCCAGTCCTGTGGGAGCATACCAATTTCTTCACATCCTCAGCACTTGCTATTTTCTGACCTTTGGGTTCAGTACATCCTCACTGTGGTATCTCATTGTGGTTTTGATTTGTATTTTCTTAGTGACTTATGGATATATCTTTTCATGTGCTTATTGGCTATTTTTCTCTTTAAAGAAATGTCTGTTCATATCTTTTGTTTATTTTTGGGTTTTTTTTTAATTGTCGAACCATTTGAGTTCTTTTTTTTTTTTTTGGTCAAGGTCCTATTCTGTTACCCAGGCTAGAGGGCTGTGGCACAATTGCGGCTCACTGCAACCTCTTCCTGGCTCAAGTGATCCTCCTGCCTCAGCCTCCTGAATAACTTGGACTACAGGTGTGTGCCACCGTGCCTGGTTCTCATTATTATTATTATCTTTTGTATTTTTTGTAGAGACAAGTTCTCTTACTATATTGCTTTTGCTGTTCCGAAACTCCTGGACTCAAGCTGTTCTCCTGCCTAAGTCTCTCAAAGTGCTGAAATTTCAGGTGTGAGCCATGGCACCCTGCCTTGAGTTGTTGGAGTTCTTTTTATAATCTAGATAAACGTTTCTCATCAGATAAATGATTTGCAAATGTTTTCTCTCATTCTATTGTTTATCTTCTCATGGTCTTGGTGGGGTCCTTCGATGTACATATTTTTACATTTTGAAGTCCAATATATCTGTTTTGTCTTTTGTTGTTCATGTTTTCAGCATCATCTAAGAATCCTCTGCTGAATCCAAGGTCATGAGGTTATTTGTTGGTTTTTTCTAAGAATTTTATAGTTTTAGCTCTTACATTTAGGACTTTGATACATTTTGAGTTAATATTTGTATATGATATGAGGTAAGGGTTCAACTTTATTCTTTTGCATGTGGCAATCCAGTTGTTCCAGCACCATTTGTTGAAAAGACTATTCTTTTTCCATTGATTGATGGGCTTGGTACCCTTGTCAAAAATCAGTTACCCTATAGATGTTTGCAACTGGTTCTTTATTAACTTCAAATCTAAAAGTCAACTGAAGTTAAGAAGAAGATCACAGTTTTCTGAGCATTTTTTTGTTGGTGGTGGTGGTGGTTGTTTGTTTTAATAGAAGTCTCACTCTGTTGCCCAGGCTAGAGTGCAGTGGCACACTCACGGCCACCACAGCCTTGGCCTGCTAGGCTCAGGTAATCCTTCCACCTCAGCCTTCCAAGTAGCTAGAACCAGAGGCAAGCCCCACCATGCCTAGCTACTTTTTTTTAAAAAAATTTATTGTAGAGACGAGGTGTTGCCAAGTTGCCCAGGCTGGTCTCCAGCCCCTGGACTCAGGCAATTATCTCGCCTCTACCTCCCAAAGTGCTGGGATTGCAGCTGCAAGCCGCGCCCTGCAGCTGCAAGCCACTGCGCCCTGCAGCATTGTTGCATCATGGTGTTTAGTGTTTATAGTGCATTTCAACTGGAGTTTCTACATGAAAGTCTCACAAGTCTTAGAATTTCTTTCTTTGGTTGACTGCAGTAAATACTTGCACACACTCTGTCATACATACTGTTAGATGATAATGTATGTTCAGAGATCAGTAAAACACTGCAAGCCTTTGAGAATGTAAAATCTCCAGTGGAAAAGAAACACACATACAGAAGACTGATACAGAGAGGTTGGGATTATAGGATCTGAAAATACACAAAGTGCCAGATTCCGATTCCTGTTAGTATTCCTGCCATATAGTGAATGAACAATAAATGTTACTGTAGGCCTGGAAAAGCTAATGGAGAAGGTAGTATGTAAGAGAGACCTTGAATGGTGGATTGAAATTTCAAAGTGGGGGAATGGCAAGGATCATATAAGTTTCAGTTCTTTTTTTTTTTTTTTTTGAGTTGGAGTCTCACTCTGTTGCCCAGACTGGAGTGCAGTGGCCACTCCCAGCCACCGCAGCCTTGACCTGCTGGGGTTCTGGAGATCCTTCCGCCTCAGCCTTCCAAGTAGCTGGAATTACAGGCGTGCGCTACCACGCCTGGCTAATTTTTTGATTTATTGTAGAGATGAGGTCTCACCAAGTTGCCCAGGCTGGTCTCAAACCCGCGGGCTCAGGCAATCCACTCACCTCAACCTCCCAAGGCGCAGGATTACAGGCTGAGCCACCGAGCCCGGTTAAGTTTCAGTTCTTAATCTAAGGAAGCATAAATAATTCAGAGTGGCTGAGTATAGGATGTGTTGTAGATTTACTATGTAGTAAGAATTGTAAAGAGTTTTGAAATTTATTTTTTTAAATTTTAAAATTTTTATTTTTTAGAGATGGGATCTTGCTGTGTTGTCCAGGCTGGAGTGCAGTGGTACAATTATAGCTCACTGCAGCTTGGAACTCCTGGGCTCAAGTGATCCTCCCACCTCATCCTCCAAGTTGTGTGAGATTACAAATGGGCACAACCATGCCGCCTAGCTAGTTTTAAAATTTATTATGTATGCAGGTGAAAGCTGTATAAGATTGTTGTTTCAGTAACTTGATCATGCAGGAAGATTGATGGGGTAAGCAGTCTGAAGGATAAATTTGAATGTAGTGAGGTACCGTTGGTTAGAAGCTCATTTAACAAGCTGATGTTTGGCCAGGCGTGGTGTAATCCCAGCATTTGGGATGATGAAGGCAAGAGGATTGCCTGAGCCCAAGGGTTGGAGACTAGCCTGAGCAAGTTGCTGAGACCTCGTCTGTATAATAAATCAAGAAAAATTAGCCAGGTGTAGTGGCCCATGCCTGTAGTTCCAGCTACTTAGAAGGCTGAGGCGGAAGGATTACCTGAGTCCAGCAGTTCTAGGCTGCAGTGGCCGTGAGCAAGCTACTGCACTCCAGCCTGGGTGACAGAGTGAGACTCCGACTCAAAAAAAAAAAAAACAGTCTGAGGTTAAAAGCCTCAAGAAGAAAAGTAGAAATAATAAAGGAGAGAAGAGAATTGTTCTCATAACAGATTAAAAGATAGCATTTGGAAGATGTTTAATGCCTCTCTTTCTCCAGGTGATTTTTGTTTTTATTTTATTTATTTATTTATTTATTTATTTTTTGAGTTGGAGTCCCACTCCATCACCCAGGCTAGAATGCAGTGGCATGCTCACGGCCACCACAGTGTCAACCTGCTGGGCTCCAGCGATGATCCTTCTACCTCAGCCTTCCAAGTAACTGGAACCACAGGCGCGCACTACCATGTCCGGTTAATTTTTTGATTTATTAAAGAGACGAGGTCTCGCCAAGTTGCCTGGACTGGTCTTGAACCCGCATGCTCAGGCAATCCACTTGCCTCAGCCTCCCAAAGTCAGGTGATTCTTAAGAGAAGGAATTATACGTTTATTTCATTTGTGGCTATGTTACATCAATGAAGATAACATTAGACTGCTAGTAACGCTATATTGGCTAGACGTGTAGATTTGGGAATCTGTCCTAAACTTACTGAATAATAAGGATCTATGTGGAAATCTATCTAACCACTTCCATTGTGGAGTGTATGAAGCAACAGAAGTCAGTATAATAAATACAACTATGTGAACAAGTTCCTGAAATACCAGATGATTACTTGTGTAATTAAAGTATCACAAGTTACAGAAATAGAAAACTGGAGTGATTTAATTGCACAGAGATGGTGTTTGAGACCCTGAAAGTGACATTATCAAGGGAGAGTAAGTAAAATTTAAAAAGAGACCCTTTTGATAAAGAGGAACCGAAAGCAAGTTTAATATCTGTTGTTCCAATGTAATTTATATTCTTAACCCTTTGCACTTGGCTGTCCCCAATCATAAAACTGGCAAACCACTTGGATGTCTCTTCTTAGGGGACATAAAGAGATTGTTAGTGATTATACAGTACAGACATCATAAAACTGGCAAACCACTTAGATGTCTCTTCTTAGGGGACATAAAGAGATTGTTAGTGATTATACAGTACAGACTCATACAAGTGCAAATTTTTCAAAAATATATGTTTCCTTGAGGTTTTCCATTCAAATTGCGTGAAAAAACAAATAAAGAGATGGAATGTATACTGAGATATGATCAATCAGTTGAGAGGTGGTTTTCAGGAATCATGAGTGCATCCTTCCACATCTTCTTTCAACAACAGACTAGACAATAAATTGCATGTTATTAATGTGGGAGGAATAAAACGATACTGCATTGTTTGCTCAAATAGAAAAAAACCAGATGGACGACATCAAACAAATCACTATTGTACAACATGTATCAATGAACCTGAAATGCATGTTGGTGACTTTCACACGTTAGAAAAATATGAGATACAAAATTTGACTTTTTTTGTAATAAATAAGTTCCTCAGTGTCCAAAATTCCAGTATAAGACAAATATCATAACAATAAAAATAACTGGTTCCAATGCTGTACTATTTAATAGGAAGTGATTTGGTTTTCACTATTTTGTAACAAAGTGTGGCTCAATTGCTTATAGGTGTGAGATGTCTCCAAGTGCAAAGGATTAATTTTGTTTTCTAATCCTTAAGTAAGCCTCCAACTTTAAATGTGCTAATTATTTTGAAAATTTCACTATAATTGTCTGTGTTTCAAAGAGGAAAAAATATTTTGTGAACAGGTGTTTAAATGCAATAAGCATGAAAAATTACTAGAAATATATATATGTATGTATTTGAGTTGGAGTCTCACTCTGTCGCCCAGGCTGGAGTGCAATAGCACACTCACAGCCACCGCAGCCTCGACTGCTGGGCTCAGATGATCCTTCCACGTCAGCCTTCCAGGTAGCTGGAACTACAGGCGTGCGCCACCATGCCTGGCTAATTTTCTGATTTATTGTAGAGATGAGGTCTCACCAAGTTGCCCAGGCTGGTCTCGAACCTGTGGGCTCAGGCAGTTCTGTCACCTCGGTCTCCCAAAGTGCTGGGATTATAGGCATGAGCCACTGTGCCTGCTTTGTAGCCATTTTAACAAATAATGTGGTTATCGCCTTGTAGTTTTAGTATACATTCCCTAATGATTATTGATGCTGAATATCTTTCCATGTACATACGCATCATCTAAATATTTTCTTTTTAGTGAAGTATCTTTTCACATCTTTTCTCATTTTAAAAATTGTATTGGCTTGTTAAATTTTGAGAATTCTTTATGTGTTCTAAATATTTTTCCCAGTCTATGGCTTGTGTTTTTGTTCTGTTAACAGTATCTTTCAAAGAACATAAGTTATAATTTTGGTAAAGGAAAGTTATGCTTTTTTTATTGATAGTGTTTTAGATGTCATATATATGAAGTCCTTTGCTAACTTTAATCTAAGATCACAAAGGGTTTGCTTTTATTTTCTTCCAAAAGTTTATAATTTTAGGTTTTATATTCAGGATTTATTTTGAGTTAATTTTTATATAAGGTATGGATTAGGACTTTTTTTTTTTGCATATAGATATTTAATTGTTCCAGCACTGTTTGTTTAAATACTAACCTTTCTTTATTGTGTTGCCTTTGTCAGAAGTTTACATTATTTGATGTTTATTTAGCATTACAGCTTTCTTATGATTGTTTGCATAATAGATTTTTTCCATTTTTTTGTTTTAACTTATCTGTGTCTTCAGGTTGTTATTTTTTTATAAGCAGCATATTGTTGTGTTTAGTTATTTTTGTATTCATTTTAGCTATCTCTATCTTCTAATTGGTGTGTTTAGACTATTTAAGGGTTGTAATTATTGATGTGGGTAGATTAGATCTACCATTTTGTGTTTACTGTTTTTCTCTTTTGTTTTTTCCTTTTGTATTACTTTTTATTTTTTTATTTTTGTTTTTTATTTTTGAGTTGGAGTCTCACTCTGTTGCCCAGGTTGGAGTGCAGTGGCACACTCTCGGGCACTGCAGCTTCAACCTCCTGGGCTCAGGCAATCCTTCCACCTCAACCTTCCAAGTAGCCAGAACTACAGGTGCGCACTACCATGCCCAGCTAATTTTTTGATTTTTTGTAGAGATGAGGTCTCACTAAGTTACCCAGGCTGGTCTCAAACCCGTGGGCTCAGGCAGCCCTCTCACCTCAGTCTCCCAAAGTGCTCTGATTATAGCTGTGGGCCACCTCGCCTGGCCTGTTTTTTTTTTTTTTTTTTTGAGTCGGAGTCTCACTCTGTCACCCAGGCTGGAGTGCAGTGGTACGCTGCTCATAGCCACTGCATCATTGACCTACTGGGCTCAGCTGATCCTTCCACCTCAGCCTTCCAAGTAGCTAGAACTACAGGCATGTGCCACCGTGCCTGGCCAATTTTTTGATTTATTGTAGAGAGGAGGTCTCGCCAATTTGCCCAGACTGGTCTCGAACCCGTGGGCTCAGGCAATTCTCTCACGTTGGTCTCCCAAAGTGCTGGACTTATAGGCATGAGCCACTTCACCTGGCCGCATTTTGGCCATTTTTTAATGATGTGACTGGATTTCTTTGAGGTTGTCTTGTTCATGAATCTAAATTGATGTCTTTCACCATATTTCCCAATTTTTTAACTCATCATTTCTTGATATTTTTCTTTTTTTTATTGCTTTATTTTCTCCCTCTCTCTCTAGGACTCCAGTGACATGATTTTTAAACAACTTGATTGTTTCACAGATCTCTAAGGTTCTCTTGTTTATTTTTTCAATTTTTCCCTCTTGGTTATTCAAATTGAATATTTTCTGTTGATCTACAAGTTCATTGACTTTCTAGCTCCAGAGCAGTAAAGGGTCTGAAATTTTACCCTTTTTGTAAGCTAGCAGATTAACCTGTTATGTGGTTGCTGGAGAAGAGTTGATAAAAGACTTTTATTATTCAAAGTGCAGCAAGCAGCATGAGTATCATGTTTGTGATGGCTGCACTTTTGTTTGATTTGTGTCACAGCTGACAAACCCAAACTTAGGGAATCAAAAATATTTATAATAGGCAATAGTCTACCTGTTCTTTGCACTATGAGAGACATTATTAATGTTATACTGCACCTAGTAAACAAACCTGGTCTTTGCTTATGAAAGAGACACTTATCTCTCTCCCAAGGTTGTGCACAATATAAACATTCATAAGATGATAATCCAGAATAAGAGAGTAAATGTCTCTGTTTACAACATGTACAAAAATCTGAATGACCCATGGAGAAGTTGTACACTGTTTTGAGTCTGTTTTATAAATATACAGCTTTGTGGTAAGCCCATGTTCTGCGTAGGTTCATTTATAGAATTAAGGGGTCTTCTCCAATTTTCTCTTCTCCAGGATCCCCACTTCCCATTCTTCATCTCCTAGGGACCTCTCTTCCCAGTTCCTCTGGCCAGAAACGTAAGTGTCTCTCAGAGTTTTAGCTGCCTGCACTGTAGCACATTTTACCCAGCTTGTGCGAGCCTTGCAGAAAAGCAGTAAAAGAAAGGAGAGAAAATGCTGATGAGGATTTCTGTCCCCCTACTTTTCAGACTACTGGGTACCTTTTTCCTGTTTCAAGTGGCCAGAGAATTAGATTTTTTTCTTGAGATTTTTGGTGTCAGCATTTTCATCACTGTTGCTGTCATGCAGCTAAGCAACTGAGTCTGGCCTCAATCAGGGCCAGGAGAGAAAATGGAGAAAGAAGCAAGCGGAAAAATAATTTCCAACCATATTTTCTAGGTTACAGGGGCCCTGGTGTTATGGCCAGAAAGAAAAAAAGTTTTTCTTGGAATTATTGCTGCCCGCATCCATAGCATAATTTTGTAACTGGTATATCCTCAGGAAATGCTGAGACCAAAAAAAAGGGGAAAATGGCAAAACAGATCCTTGTAAGGATAATTTTTTACATTTTTTTCTTCCCCAGTCCAACTGTTGGTTGATTTGATTGGTTTTTTTTTTTTTTTTTGTGTAGTAGTCTCACTCTGTCTCCCAGATTGGAGTGCAGTTGGGCTTAGGTGATCCTTCCGCCTCAGCCTTCCAAGTAGCTGAAACTATAGGAACATGTCACCATTCCCAGCTAATTTTTCTTGATTTATTGTAGAGACAAGTTCTCACAAGTTGCCCAGGCTGGTCTCGAACTCCTGGGCTCAGGCAATCCTTTCTCCTCGGCCTCCCAAAGTGTTGGGATTACAAGTGTGAACTACCACGCCCAGCCAGAATATTCATTTATTGAGAGTACTGATGTCTACTCAGTTGTATATCCTGGACAACTGTAATTCTAACCATGCAGAACCTGTACTCCACGTAGAGAAACCATTGGTGTTCCTTTCTACCATTACTTTCTCCTTTGACTATCACTCTCCACACACCTTCCCCTCAAGAAGATAGTTCTTACACCCGCTAGGAATCTGAAAAAGACATACAGAGGCAGGGCAGAGATACATAAGTCCCTAAAACCTTCAGTGAGTGACTGCTCTCTGAGCAATGTATCACAATACTCCAAGCTGCTGATTGGTGGACACCCAAAGAAAATAGTTTCCTCATATCCTCTGTTGGAGTTGCCTACTGCCCACATCATTCCCTTCCTACACACTACTCTCAGCCTCTGGACTAACAGAAGAAAGGGTTGTTTTTATATATAAACATGGTAGTTTTTCTGATGCTGGTGTCAGAAAACAATGAGTACCCAAGATATTAGCATAAAGTGAACATTGTGTTATGATAAGAATACATTATAGATTGCAAATGATTTACATGTGTTATAGCTGTATAGTGTATTACTGTCTTTGCTTCAACAGTCATATCTATTTGAAAGAACTTAAGAGAGAAGAAATAGTATCTTTTAATTATTCAGATATTTACCATTTCTGTTGCTCTTCTATCATCTAAGTTCCCATCTTATATTATTTATTTTCAGCATAAGGAATTTCCTTGGCTGGGCTTGGTGGCTCAGTCTGTAATCCTAGCACTTTGGGAGGCCGAGGTGAGTGGATTGCCTGAGCCTGCGGATTTGAGACCAGCCCGGGCAACTTGGCAAGACCTTGTCTCTACAATAAATAAATAAATAAATTAGTTGGGCATGGTAGCACATGCCTGTAGTTCAAGCTACTTGGAAGGTTGAGGCGGAAGGATCGCCGGAGCCCAGCAAGTAGACGCTGGTTTGGCCGTGAGTGTGCCACAGCAAGTCGACACTGGGGTGGCTGTGAGTGTGCCACGGCACTCCAGCCTGGACGACAGAGTGATACTCCAACTCAAAAATAAAAGAATTTCCTAGCCGGGCTCAGTGGTTCAGCCTGTAATCCCGCGCCTTTGGGAGGCTGAGTTGAGTGGATTGCCTGAGCCCGTGGGTTCGAGACCCGCCTGGGCAAACGAGACCTCATCTCTACAATAAATCAAAAAATTAGCCGGGTGTGGTAGGGCGCGCCTATAGTTACAGCTACTTGGAAGGCTGAGGCGGAAGGATCGCCTGAGCCCAGCAGGTTGAGGCTGCGGTGGCCGGGAGCGGCCACTGCACTCTAGTCTGGGCGACAGAGTGAGACTCCAACTCAAAAAAAAAAAAAAAGAATTTCCTTTAGCATTTCTCTTAGAGCAGAACTGTTGGTGATGCATAGTCTTATTTGTACATTATCTGAAAACTTTATTTCACCTTAATTCCTTTGGGATATTTTTGCTGTTTATAGATTTCTGGGTCAATAGATTTGTCAGTACTTTGAAAGTATTCTTACACTATTTTATAGCCTTTGTGATTTCTGATGAACAATCCACAGTTGTTTGAATTAGTGTTTCCCTACAAAAATATGTTCTTTTTCTTTAACTGGTTACATTTTTTTCTATATTGTTAGTTCAGCAGTTTGATGCTAATGTGTGTAAGCAGAGTATTTTTTGATTTATCCTTGTTAGGGTTTGCTGAGCTTCTTGGATCTATAAATTTATGTATTTCACCAAATTTGGGAGATTTTAGCCATTTTTTTTCTTTAAATACTTCTGCAACAATTTTTCATCCTTTCTTCTGGAACTTTGGTGACATCAATGTTAGACTTTCTGATTTTATCCCATACGTCCCTGAGGCTTTGTTCATTTTTTTCAACTTCTTTTCTTAGGAGAAATTATCTTTGTTATTCAGATTAGATATTTTCTTTTCTTGTCTTTTTTTTGAGTTGAAGTTTCACTCCATCGCCCAGGTTGGAGTGCAGTGGCACATTCATGGCCACCCCAGCATTGACCTACTGGGCTCTGGCGGCCTTCTGCCTCAGCCTTCTAAGTAGCTAGAACTACAGGCGCATGCTACCACGCCCGGCTAATTTTTGATTTATTGTAGAGACGAGGTCTCGCCAAGTTGTCTGGGCTGGTTTCGAACCCACAGGTTCAAGCAATCCTCTCACCTCAGCCTCCCAAAGTGCTGGGATTACAGGCTGAGCCACCGAGCCTGGACTTGGATTAGATATTTTCTAAGCTTTATTTTCAGTTTCACTGACTCCTCTGTCGTCTTCATTCTATTTTGAGCTCATCCTTCTGAACTAATTTCAGATAATTTTTTTTCAGTTTTAAAATTTTTATTTTTTTTAATGGACTTCATAGCAAGTTGAATGGAGTTGGAGACAGTCATACTTAGTGATCTATCACAGAAACAAAGAACCAAATATCTCACTCATAAGTGGGACCTGAACATTAATCACAATAGCACAAGGGAGGG
>CAUYQG010129853.1:0-14329 GCA_963574415.1 Tarsius wallacei
AGGCTGAGGTGAGTGGATTGCCTGAGCCCGCGGGTTCGAGACCTGCCTGGGCAGGCGAAACCTCATCTCTACAATAAATCAAAAAAATTAGCCGGGCGTGGTAGCGCACGCCTGTAGTTCTGGCTACTCGGAAGGCTGAGGTGGAAGGATTGCCGGAGCCCAGCAGGTTGAGGCTGTGGTGGCCGGAAGCGGCCACTGCACTCCAGTCTGGGCGACGGAGTGAGACGCCAACTCAAAAAAAAAAAAAAAAAAGAAAGATAAAATTATGAACTTCACAGCAACTTGGACGGACTTAGAGTCTATAATACTGAGTGATCTATCACAGAAACAAAGAACTCAGTATCACATGTTCTCACTCATAACCAGACCTTGAAATTATCGTAATGCCATAAGAGAAGGATTGGCAGTCGTGGGAAACTGCTGGGCCGGGGAGGGGAGGCAGGATTGGCAGTAGTGGGAATCTGCCAAGGGAGGAGGGGCGCACCTCATCAACAAGGGCACCTGCATAATGAACATTTGTATACCTAACCCTGAATTGTACCCTATATCTTTAAAATTAAAAAAAAAAATTAACAAGAGTACTGCCGCTTTCAAAAGCTACCCTACCTATACTAGGCTTGTGGACACTGAGGATCCTGGGTCTAATAGGACATTGCCTCCTGCACACTCACCTAACACATTCTTCCCCAACACCAGGATCAAATATATGCAGCTATTTACTGCAACACAAAGGCAGGGCTGTTGTAGCTCCTTATCTCAAACTCATTTTCTGTTATCAGAGATCATATGCTTAGTTTAAGGTCACTAAATTTACTACATAAGTTAATTAAATTTTCAGCGGTCTTAGGCCCCAAGTCAAGTGGACTCTTGAGTACCTACTATATGCTGGGCATCATGGACAACACAAGAACATAAAAATTAACTGTACTCAAGAAGGTCACCATCTTATAGGGAAGACAGAAAGGTGAATGAATAATTTATTATAAAATATAAACACAACAAAATAAATACGTCAACAGTACAACAGCAGCAGGATCAATGTAACAATACAAAGACAGCAGGAAGAAAAAGTGATTTACTCACAGAGAAAAAAACATGAGAAAGTATCAAAGAAACCTCACAAACAGGCCAAAGTGGGAAGGGCACCCTGGATTTAAACGACAACCAGCATGTGCAACAGTACAGAAGCATGAGAAACACCATGGGAGCGTGGCAGCTGCCAGCAGAACGGGGGAGACGTACTTGGAGGAAAGCATTCAACATACACCATTATGACTGGCACTCCCTCTAGTATACTAGCTAGACTTTCATAACCCACGTGCCTATAAATCCTGTGCCCTTTCCATCATATTACATTGCCTCCCACTCTGATCCAAGAGGCAAACTAAGCAATTTTAATTACTGCAAAAGAGTATATTTTAGTCACATGCTTAAGATTTTTCCATTCTTTTTTGTGATTACATGATTAATAGATATTTAGAAAATATGCAACAAAACAGAAAATAAGACTGATTAGGCCAGGCATGGGGGCTCACACCTGTAATCCTAGTGTTTTGGGAGGACGACTTGAGGCCAGGAGTTCAAGACCAGCCTGGGCAACATAGCAAGACCCAGTCTCTACAAAAAAAAATTTTTTAATAAGCTGGGCATAGTGGTGTGTGCCCGTGTCTCAACTACTATGGAGGCTGAGGAGAAAGGATCACTTGAGCCCAGAAGTTCAAGGCTGCAGTAAACTATAACCACACCACTGCATTCCAGCATTGGAGACAGAGCAAGACCCTGTTACAAAAAAAAAAGGAAAAAAAACTGATAAAAATCACCTAATTTTCAACTATCCAGAGACAATATCTGTTAATAACCATGTAGATTTTTCCCTACACAGACATATGCATTTTTACTCCAAATTATATTATTTGCAAAACACAACCCCTTACTCTGGACTTCTTTCTCTGATTCCTTTTACCTTGACACTAACAAGGGAACAAGGAACCAATTATGGAGGGTGGCATACAAAACCCTAACTACCAAATGACATGAGAAGATGCCTCAGTGACTACTCTTTAGCAAAGTCACCACACATCCTTCCTCCTTTTGGGCTAGATCGAGGGGACTGCAGGAAGCAGTAAGATAACCTTGCCCAGAGTTAGGCAACTATCAACACAACTTCCTGTATCCTACAAATTGCAGACCCTCAAGCACTCATTACACAAACACCCGCCCAACTCTATTGATGCACAACTTCCCAGAATTCACTGGTAGGAAAAGCAAAGAGAGGAGCTACTGCACCGTCTTAACAGTGAGCGACCAGCTACATTTCTAAATGACAATAACAACGGAACAAAATGGTTCTCTCACCCGAGGGTTTATTAAAGGGTAAGAAGACACTGTTGGGCATAGTCAGACAAGTACCCTAGATTTTAGGAACTCATATCCCAAAAGGTTCACTCAAGAGACAAATATAATTCAACGTCTAAAATTCCAAAGGAAAGTGTGACAATACATTTTTATGAACAAATGTAAAGACAACAAAAATGAAGGAAAAAAACTAAAGAAAATACATCTTCAAAGAGTTAAAATGAAATGAGCTCAGTTTTTAAAAGGACACATATAAAATATGAGGGAAGAAACAAATAGCCAAAGACAAATGACTTAAAGAGCTCTCAGATAAGCATAGATTTAAAGGACTCGTTATTAAAAACAAGTTGGAGCAGAGAAGGAAGAATAACAAAAAGGAATATGAACAATTTTTGTAAAAATTAGAAAATCTGAAGAGTTAAATGATACCTAAAAAGGGAGAGAGGGGTTTATAAAAATGTTAAATCACTACAGGTTTTACTTTGGTGTTTCAGCTACAAGACAAAAATGGGAGAAAAGCCCACTACTTATTCAGAGCATATATAATATTAATAATGAAAGATATAATCTTAGGAAAAACCTCTAGTTTCTCCTTAGTTCTGGTACTTTCTGTACTCTGAAGCATTTTAGTTTGTAGAAGACACATATAATAAAGGAAGATGAAACAACTTACTAACAATTTACTCAATGAATTCTTTTAAGTGGGTATAATAACTAAATAGCAAACATACTAATTTATTAACAAACATGTTATAGATTCAGACATATCAAATTTAGAGGAGTAAATAAGCTCAAAAGAAGAGTATGATGTTTAAATGGAAAATGGGCACAAGTACAATCCTGATGGCTTCTAACAGCTCCAGGGTTTGATCATAGCAACCAAATCTGCCTAACCTCCCACTACCTTAAGACTATACAGGTCTACGGCCATACCACCCTGAACGCGCTTGATCTCGTCTGATCTCGGAAGCTAAGCAGGGTCGGGCCTGGTTAGTACTTGGATGGGAGACCGCCCGGGAATACTGGGTGCTGTAGGCTTGCCGGGCTTGGTGGCTCAGCCTGTAATCCCGCACTTGGGGAGGCCGAGGTGAGTGGATTGCCTGAGCCCGCGGATTCGAGACCAGCCTGGGCAACTTGGCGAGACCTCATCTCTACAATAAAAATAAAAAAATCAGCCGGGCGTGGTAGCGTGCACCTGTAGTTCCAGCTACTTGGAAGGCTGAGGCGGAAGGATCGCCGGAGCCCAGCAGGTCGAGGCTGCGGTGGCCAGGAGCGGCCAATGCACTCCAGTCTGGGCGACAGAGTGAGACTCCAACTCAAAAAAAAAAAAAAAAAAAGACTATACAGAAGTGTTGTCTCTTAAGTAACTTGCAACTGTATTCTCATGAATTACAGGGTACTAGAAAGAAATACTAGAATGGGCAAAGTCAACTGCCTGGATTATCAAAATGATACTTTTTTAACTACAAGCCGACAAGCATTTGTCCAATTATACATTCTATTACAGAATGTAGGCAAGTTCCCAAAAGAGTATAAATCTAAATAGGGATAATAATAACATTCTAAGAATTGTTTTATTTAAATGAAATATTAGTTACCTTTACATATGGATTACTCTGAAGTAGAAATGCAGGAACTTGCAGTGTAAGATATTCATTTTCCCTCCAGTTTAACATAAAAGCAACACACTCCTCAGATATAACCTGACGAAGAGGAATATCTAAAAGGCAAAGAAGAAAATAGTTGGAATTATCATCACAACATTAAAATAAGAACAGGCAAATATTTGCTCAGATTTCAATTGAACAAAAAAACCAACAGCTACAGAATAATAAATAGAAAAAAAATTAACATTTTACACTTATCTCTAGAAAGTTTAACATTTCCCAACAAGAGACTGCATGGTCCCCACAATTAATCAACAAAATAATCTAACCCATGGGGGCCCAACACTCCACTATGCAAGTTTAAAAGTAGATACTCATGTTCCAGAAATTTATACTTCCAATGAGCAGGCAATAATCACAAATAAAATAGGTACAAAATGGCATGGTATAAACCTTTAGCACATTTACAGCAAAGAAATAGGTAAACTATATAATAAAATTATAATAAATCTGGGTTGACATATTTATCCTGTTAAATAATTTTTCTGACTAAAACAATACGAGACAAGTCATTCACTCTTAAGCAAGCAACTACTAGAAACAATTTTAAATAAGAAAAAAATCATTCAGACTTGTTTTGTACATTATTTTCTTTGAAAGAATTATTAAATATATCATAATCAACATGTTGTGAATTTTGGTAGCTCAAAGTACATAATTTCAGGTTTCAATGTAATTTAGGAAAAAGGAAAAGAGACCACAATGATTCCTAAGTAACAATGTTAAGACTAAAATTTGGAAGATTTATGAAACTCCTTTTTTTCTAGAGTACCTGTATTTCTTAGTCTTTCTAAAAAGATAGTGCCTGTGTGGCTATTTATTTATATCCATCTTATTCCAAAAAAGGATTTGAGGTGACAGAAAAGAACATAGCAAAATAAAAATGTGCTATTGGCATCATCCTCTAAAGAAAGAATAAAGACAGAAGTGACATCTGTTTCCCCAAATGCATGCATGTCACTGAGTTCCATACATTTTGCCAGAGAAAGGTTTTGGCTCTAAGGCTTCCTTTAATCACCAGGTGCCCCCCACTAGTAATACTGGCTCACTATAGGCAGAAATGTTTCTTAAGAGAAAACCATAATCTAGGGAGTAAGGTTCTGACACACAGGTAAGGCGGTTGAGTGAGAAATTAAACTTCCCTTGAGGTACCTGTACTGCAGTTATTCATTAAAAGTGCAGAGTCATATGCTTTAACAGCCAAAGTAGGCCTAATATCCAATTTTGCTGAAACTGAGGAGCAAAAAAGGTATGTGTCTAAACAGAAAGTTACCCTACTCTGCTACAAAGGTATTAAAAGTTGGGGATCTCTCCTACGAAATCGAACTAGTCTTAGAATAATTAATTCATAGCATGTATTTCTATTACAACTAAAAGGTTAGATTTGCAGTCAGTTAAGATCACTTCTTGGCTGGCTGTGGTGGTTCATGTCTATAATCCCAGCACTTTGGGAAGCCGAGGTGAGAGGATTGCTTGCGCCCAGGAGTTTGAGACCAGCCTAGGCAAAATAGCAAGACCTCGACTCTACAAAAAAATTAAAAGATTAGCCAGCCATGGTGGCATGTACCTGGGGAGACTAAGGCAGAAGGATCCCCTGAGCCTAGGAGGTCAAGTCTGCGGTGAGCTATGACTGTGCCACCGCACTCCGGTCTGGGCAACAGAGTGAGACTCTGACTCAAAAACAAACAAATGAATAAAGAAATCACTTCCTGATCCTGATAATAAAGCCAGGTCAACCCATGTAAAACAGTGTTTCCTGTTCTGTGTTTGACAGAGGGCATGCATCTAACTTGTCCAAAACTGGTCTTATATCATTAGGGAACAATTTTTTTCCCTAAAAAAGAAGTAGAGAGAAGGTGGCAGATGACCTCCCCCATCCCAACTTGACCCATGGAGAGACCATGCCTCCCAATCTGACTCTTCCAGTGGCACTGAAGTACAGAACTGTAAGAGCATCAAACTCACAAGTCGATCTATGAAGAACTCGGGTAACTTAGTCCATAACTGAGGCTTAGTCAAAGTTAAAGATAAAACTACACCTGTGGAAAAAATGTTTTCTACTATTTGAAACAATGTGGCCTTTCCGTCTCACTCTAAACACTGTTTATTTATAGTACAAGCTATAGGATAAGTTGCTGAACATTCGATAAGCTAAGAGTTTACACAAATTATGTGCAAGAGCTAGGAGTCCTTTACCAATAAGAAAAAAAAATAAGGAAAAAGTGATGTGAACTCCGAAATGTTAAGTCAAAAGATAGTACAAATAAGACTATAAAGGCATTTTCATTCATTTCAAAGAGTAAGAGAACAGATAGTCCCCATCTCTGAGATGGACTGATGGCCGGACACAGTGGCTCATGCCTGCAATTCCAGCAGGTGTGGAAGGTGGAGGCGAGAGGACTGCCTGAGCCCAGGGGTTCGAGACCAGCCTGGGCAACTTGGCAAGACTTCGTCTCTACAATAAATCAAAAAATTAGCCAGGTGTAGTGGTGCACACCGATAGTTCCAGCTACTTGGAAGGCTAAGGCGGAAGGATCCCACAAGATCCTTCTATGTTGCTCACTAGGTAGCCTAGGCCAGCCCCTGTGACATATCGTTCTCCCTGCCTTCCACCAGGAGTAAAAGTTTCCTGAAGCCTCACCAAAAGTTGAGCAGATGACAATGCCAAACAGAACTTGAGCCAATACTAAATTACTCAGCTGTATAAATTACCCAGCCTCAGGTATTCTTTTATAGCAACACAAAATGGACTAATACAAATGGTAAAAGTCAAGTAAATGTTATTTTAGATTCTCCCCCACAATTACTGTATTTCTGAAGTCTGTCTTACCAGGAAGCCTCATTTCCAAATATCCTCGCACCCTACTAATAAGGTCGGAAGGAGGCCTCTCTCCTGACTGTCCCGTTCCAGCTTCATGTGTATGAATATCCAAAAGCAACATCTCATTCAGCATGACCTGACGAAGTTTTGGTGAGAACTCTGTTACCAACTCCAAACAAGCAGCAAAGAGCTGTTTAGCATGGGAAAAATCCTATAAAAAGAAAAACAGAGAAGCCTGAGTCACCTTCCCTCAGGAGTCAAAAAATGTATGCCTTTATGACTACAGAGCAAAGAGAAGGGTTCATTTAAATGGTTACCATGGCTTACCTCGGGGAGTGAGTCTACATTATCTTTTTCTTTATCATCTCTGTATTGGTAATTTATTACACTAAATATTTAATTCCTGTGTAATTTTTAAAAATCCAATAAAAATAAGATATACACTACATTATTAAACAAGTTTTTAAAAAACCATAACAGACTTCTGTATTATACAGGTATGAAATTCTATTGCAAAAACCTATTCTCTACCTCAGACTCTTTAACAGTTTTCACATTCTAAAACCTTTGCACACCACCCTATTAGGCTATGTAACTGGCTAAGAAATCAGACAAATCAAATCAGTTATAACCCAAATCCTTTCCTACCATTCCACTCTAATTTTTCCAAAGAAAAATTCTATCCTATTCTATTCTATTCTATCATTACCTCCCTCCACACATCCATTCTAACAATCTGCTTCTACCTCCATCACTACAAAGAAACTGCTCTCACAAACCCAAGATCTCCAAACTGCCCCATGTACTAACAAATTTACTGTTATCCTACTGGAATTGGGGCTGTGACCGTGCTGTGCATAGCCTTTTTCTTGACATTCTCTTTTCTCTTGGCCATTGTAACTCTACATTTTTGTCTGGTCCTCACACCAACTACATTCCTCTTTTGTGGAGCTGGTGGTATATTTCCCAAGCTCCTCTGCCCTGTACATTCTCCCCAGGTGTTATTGGTAACTCCCAAATCTGTAACTCCAGTCCACACCATTCCCCAAGCTTCAGGCTCATGTTTCTAACAACAGCTTCAAATTAAATATTATGAAAATGAATTCATAATCTGCTCTTGCCTTCCATATCTCTGCTCTTGCCTTCCATATCAAATCAGTTGCTGATCACTTCTAGATTTTACTTCCTAAATGTTTCTTTCATATGTTCTCTATATCCTTCCTAACAACTGTGCCACTTACTAGCTGTGTGACTTTGGACAATTTAATACCTTTAAATCTCTGATCTCTTACACCTATAAAATTGAAATAATACCTTCCACAAAATTTTTTGTCAAAAAATAAAACAACAAACAGATATGAAATTGACCATAGTTTCTATGTCAAATAAATGCTATTTTAAGGTGGAAAAAGAAAAGCTGCTGACTACGTTCCATCTATTAAAACTTTGCAATGAGCCAGGTGAGGTGGCTCACACCTGCAATCCCAGCACCCTGGGAGGCTGAGGCGAGAGGACTGCCTGAGCCCAGGGGTTCAAAACTAGCCTGGGCAACTTGGCGAAACCTCGTCTCTATAATAAATTAAAAAATCAGCCAGGCGTGGTGGCACATGCTGGTGGTTCCAGCTACTTGGAAGGCTAAGGTAGAAGAATCACCTGAGTCCAGCAGGACAAGGCTGCTGTGGCCATGAGCATGCCACTGCACCCCACCCTGGGTGACAGAGTGAGACTCTGTCTCAAAATAACAAAACAAAACAATACTTTACAATGGCTTACTATCTAGTGATGTGCTGTTCAATATGGCAGCCACTAGCCACACAGAAAAGAGGTCAGAGATTCAATAACGTGGTTACTGAGTGTGGAAAATATGACTAAAAATCTAAGTTGAGAAGTGCTAGAAGTATAAACACTCGCAGGCTTGTAAAGACTTAGCACATTTAAAAAATGCAAAAAACTGCAATTTTTAATATTGATTACATGTTGAGATGATACTTTAGATATATTGAGTTAAAAAAAATTAGTTATCAAAATAAACTTCATCTTCTTCGTACTTTAAAAATGTGGATTTGGGGCAACCCCCTTGGGTCTCTTCCCACTGTGGGAGCTTTTCTGTCCTCTCAATAAATCCTGCTTTCTCAAAAATAAATAAATAAATAAATGTGGACTGAGCATGGTGACTCACACCTGTAATCCCAGCACTTTGGAAAGCCAAGGCAGGAAGACTGCATGAGCCCAGGAGTTCAAGACCAGCCTGGGCAACACAGCAAGACTTAATCTTTACCAAAAAAATTTAAAAATTGCCGGGCTTGGTGGCTCAGCCTGTAATCCCGCGCTTTGGGAGGCTGAGGTGAGTGGATTGCCTGAGCCCGCGGGTTCGAGACCCGCCTGGGCAACTTGGTGAGACCTCATCTCTACAATAAATTTAAAAAAAAAATCAGCCGGGCGTGGTAGTGCACGCCTGTAATTCTGGCTACTCGGAAGGCTAAGGCGGAAGGATCGCTGGAGGCCAGCAGGTCGAGGCTGCAATGGCCACTCCCAGCCACTGCACTCCAGTCTGGGCGACAGAGTGAGACTCCAACTCAAAAAAAAAGAAAAAAAATTTAAAAATTAGCCAAGCATGAGAGGCAGAGGCTGCAGTTTACCTCTGTACTCCAGCCTGGGAGACAGAGGGACCTCAGACTCAAAAAAAAATTAAATAAAGAAATAACATCAAACAAATAAATCAATAGTGTACTAGGCTACTAAAAAATTATAAATTATATACATAGCCTGCATTATACTTCCACTGGACACTGCTGGTCTAGAGCAGTTCTCAAAACGTTAGCATGCATTAGAATTACCTGCAGTACTTATTAAAAAGGTTAGGCCCTATCCCCAGAATTTCTGATTCAGCAGGTCCAGGCTAGGGCCCAACAATATGCATGTCTAACAAATTCCCAAATATCACAGATGCTGCTGGTATGGGGACCATACTTTGAGAACCACTGATCTAGAACACTATCTTTAAAAGAGTCTTTGGTGGCCTGGCACAGTGGCTCATTTCTATAGTGCCAGCACTTTGGGAGGCGGAGGCAAGACGATTGCCTGAATACAGGGATTTGAGACCAGCGGGGGTAACTTGGCGAGACCTTGTCTCTACAATAAATCAAAAAATTAGCTGGGCATTGTGGCGGGTGCCTGTGGTTCCAGCTACTTAGAAAGCTGAGGCAGAAGATCACCTGAGCCCAGCAAGAGGCTGTGGTGGCCGTGAGCATGCTGCTGCACTCCAGCCTGGGTGACAGAGTAAGACTTTAACTAAAAAAAAATAATAATACAAATAAAAATTAATTAGAGCCTTTGCTTAAAAAAAAAATAACAAAGAGTCTTTGCTCACTTCCTTTTAAACAATTTTGGGCCAGGCGCAGGGACTCACACCTGTAATCCCAGAACTTTGGGAGACTATGAGGCAGGAGGATTGCTTGAACTCAGGAATCAGCCTGGGCAACATTGTGAGACTTAGTCTCTACAAAAAAAATTATAAAATTAATCAGGCCCTGGCCCCCTTCTCTGTCCTCCACGGCCCCCTCTTCTCTCCTCCCTCCTTCTCTTCCTCCCCTCCCCATCCCTGCTCCCCACGCTCCGGCCTCCCCCGCTACCCCCTTCCCCCCTACCCTCCCAGCCCGAAAAAAAAAGAAAAAAAAATTAATCAGGTGTGGTGGCAGGCACCTGTACTACCAGTTATTCAGGGGGCTGAGGTGGAAGGATCACCTGAGCACGGGAGATCGAGGCTGCAGTGAGCCGTGATCATGCCACTGCACTCCAGCCTGGGCAACATAGTGAGACCTTAACTCAAAACAAAAACAAAAACAAATAGAAAAACAGTTTTATAAAAGTATTTGCTTTCCTATATAAATGTATAAGTTGAGAAGCATTTCTTTTAGTGTACATTTAAGGGGATGCAAAGGATATTATTCCTGGTGTAATGAAAAAACTGACTTTTGAATAATGAATTATACTTTTTTCCTACTCTTTATAACATTCATGTATTTAGGGACAAATCTAACAAAATATGGGCAAGATTTTTATGCTGAAAATCACAAAACATTGATGAAAAACACAAGGAGATATATTATGTTCATGAATTGAAAGAGTTCAATATTGTTAAGAGATCAATTCTCCCCAAATTGACATGGATTCATTATACTCTAAATCAACATCCCAGCAGGCTCTTTTATAGCCACTGAAAAGCCGATTCTGCCATTAAGAAAACAAAACAAAATTATGCCATTTATGGCAACATGGATGCCGCTAGAGACCATCATTCTAAGGAAATTATCACAGAAACAGAAATCTGAACGCCGCATGTTCTCACTCATTAGTGGGTACTAAATACTGGGTGCACAAGGGCATTAGGATGGGAACAACAGACACTGGACATTGCTAAAAAAAAGGAGGGAGGGAGGGGAAGTAAGGAATACAAAACCACCCAACGGATGCCATGCTCACTACTGTAGGGGGAAGGGGGTGGGCTTATCACAAGTCCAAACCCTTGCCCTCACACAACATACCTATGTAACAAATCCCCACATGCACACCGATTCTAAAATTTTTTTAAAAATCAACATTTAATAAAATGCAAGAAAAGCTGATTCTAAAATTTACATAAAAAAGCAAAGGACCTGTAACGGCCAAAATTATGTTCAAGTACACAAAAACTGAAGATTTACACCACTTTATTTCAAAACTTACTATGAAGCTACAGTGTGCCTTCTGCCCCCTTTTCTTTAAGAAAGCAGGAAAAGGACAACTGTGAAAAGAGGAGAGGGAATGAGGAACCAACATAACATGTAAACTGCAAAGTGTTTTCAGGCAGATCAATTTTAGGAGAGTATAAAGAGAAGCAGAGGAACTAGGACTGCCTCCCTTAAAACTACAATGTCTACATCTTGGACGTCTTCTAGCTGTGCCACTCAGCTAAAAGACTGCAGATCTAGCAACACCAACCTCCCTGGAGTCTTTAGTCTGGATCTTTCCTCCCCATCTAGCCTTATCACCTGCCTCTCTTCACGTAACTAATGATACTCTAATAATAGCTGACTACTTCCAGTCCCCTCAATACCATCCTACTGCTTGTCTTTGAGCTTTTCCTCATGGCCTCATACCCTGCCTTCAATGTCTTTCACCTTCTTCACCTACATAAGCCTCAGTGCTCAGGAGTTTTGCCTTCTAAGTGCTGTCTCTAATCTTCCTATAGAACTTACTGTATCATCAGTTCTACAATCGCATATCTTACATGATTTAACATGCCACTTACATTTCAACTTTCCAGATTGCAAACTCCTTATGTAAAGTACACAAATAAATAATTTTATTTTTTAATCTTAGTACACAATCTTTACTAACCAAATCCTAAAGAATACAAATAGTATATTTTCATATTCTCTAGATTTTTCAAAAGGCACAGGACAATATCCATATATCCAAGAATCATTTTGGAATAATTATAAGGGAACAGAAAAATAACAAACCAAAATGCTTTTCAAGTAACCTTTTAGGCATAGGCCTATAACTTTGATTTTAAGATCAGGAAAAGATAACTAGGTTCTGATTCCTGACTTCCTGCTAAAATTAGTAAAACATAATTGTTGACATATACTTTGACTCACCTTAACAGTACTGCAGTGCAAACCTTTGGCCATGAGAATATAAACCAAATCTCTTGTTAAACTGTCTTTAATTCCCAAGATAACACCACTGTAGACAGAAGGTACTTCCCACTAAAAGCAATAAAAATACATAAATACACATACAAAGTGAAATCTAGTTAAGAATCTTTCTATAATCTTCAATCACTTTTAAAAATCATTTCTAGAGAGAGAGGAAAATGATTGTCATAATGATACAGTAATCACAACGAACATATTCACTACAATGCACCAGTAATAGTTAAATGGATTGAGATTTTCTGAAGGATAGAAAAAAACACACACAAAAGCTAAGAGTTTTATATGTATTAATTCAAGTGATCCTTACAACAGTACTGTGAGATACTTCTATTCCTATTTTACAAATGAAAAAACTGAGACACCCAGAAGTTAAATAATTCATTCAAAATTATACAGCTAGTAAGTAATAAGTTGGGAACTCAGGGAGGCAGTTAGTCCAAGAACTCTCTCCTGTAACTGTTATGCTATATTTCTTCATCTTAAAATTAACACTAACGAACAGCATCAGCATCAATACTAAGGAAGCCCACCTAATGTTTAGAGCAATTTTTCATTCCTCTGAACTTGTTTAAATTCTATAAAACAGGCCAGGCATGGTGGCTCAAGCCTGTAATCCCAGCACTTTGGGAGTCCGAGGCAAGAGAATTGCCTGAGCTCAGGGGTTCAAGATCAGCCTGGGCAACTTGGTGAAACCTCGTTTCTACAATAAATCAAGAAATTAGCCAGACATGGTGTCATGCGCCTGTAGTTCCAGCTACTTGGAAGGCTGAGGTGGAAGGATTGCTTGAGCCCAGCAGGTCGAGTCTGCGGTGTCTGTGAGTGTGCCACTGCCCTCCAGCCTGGACGACAGAGTAAGACTCTGACTTGAAAAAAAAAAAATACTGAGGTGAGTGGATTGCCTGAGCCCGCGGGTTCGAGACCCACCTGGGCAAGAGAGACCTTATCTCTACAATAAATAAAAAATTTTTTTAAAAATTAACCGGACGTGGTAGCGTGCACCTGTAGTTCCAGCTACTTAGAAGGCTGAGGCGGAAGGATCGCCGGAGCCCCAGCAGGTCGAGGCTGCGGTGGCCGGGAGTGGCCACTGCACTCCAGCCTGGGCGACAGAGTAAGACTCCAACTCAAAAAAAAAAAAAAAAAAAAATTAGAAAGCTTAGTTCTTCATTCTTTCTACCCACATTTCAAGTGCTCAGCAACCATGTATGATTCATGGCTACCTTATTTACACAGATAAAGAACATTTCCAATGTCATAGAAAGTTCTTTTGAACAGCACAGCTGAACACTGTGAATAGAAGAGGAGACCTGTGTCACTGTGACCTCTGTCTTCAGGAGACTAGGCAGTCAGACCAACACAATGAGAAGAGGCAGAACCCAACTTCATTTCTAGGTTAAAAACTGCCTGTGTTGTCTGAAGAGGCTATGACCATTCTCAGAGTAGTTTGGGGCAGGAACAGATGTTTGGAGACCAGGAGAAAATCAGAGGAGAAAAGGATCAGGCCGGGTGCAGTGACTCAAGCCTGTAATCCCAACATGGGAGGCAGAGGCGACAAAGTGAGACTGCAACTCAAAAAAAAGATAAAATCAACACAGACCTCTTTGCTGATGGGATCTTGGTTAGTATTGATGTACCAAGTCTGGCTAAACATCAAACTTCAGCCAATAGCTTTGAATTTCTTGCCACCCAGGCCTTTTATTAAACATAAAGGAGAACTCTTTTTTCCCTCTCTTCTAACAAGAGGTAAAATCACCTGCAGTGGTCATTAGGGAGGAGTCTGGGCCTGA
>CAUYQG010129855.1:0-27264 GCA_963574415.1 Tarsius wallacei
GCCCGGCTAGTTTTTGATTTATTGTAGAGATGAGGTTTCGCCTGCCCAGGCGGGTCTCGAACCCGCGGGCTCAGGCAATCCACTCACCTCAGCCTCCCAAGGCGCGGGATTACAGGCTGAGCCACCGAGCCCGGCTAGTATAAAATCTTTTAATGTGGCTCCCAAGAAAATGTGTACTTTAAAAAGTACAAAAAAACTCTAGAGCCTGGCATGGTGGTACATGCCTGTAGTCCCAGGTACTTCAGAGACTGAGGCAAGAGGATTGCTTAAGCCCAGGAATTTAAGCCAGCTTGGGCAACATAGCAAGACCTTATCTCTAAAAAAAATTTTGTTAATAAAAATTCTAGGAAGAAAACAAAATGTAGATGCAGAAGAATGAGGGCAGTTTGGCCAACCAAAAAAAGTTTTAATTTGAAAGACTTTATAGCTATATTCACGTTTAGTTAAGTGTGGATGACTAATACTATCTAGCTGTTAGTGATTTTTTTAAACAGTTAAATGAAAAATGAATTTATTAGCCAGGCATGGTAGCGCGCACCTGTAGTTCCAGCTACTTAGAAGGCTAAGGCGGAAGGATCGCCTGAGTCCAGCGGATCGACACTGGGGTGGCCATGAGCGTGCCACTGCACTCCAACCTGGGCAATGGAGTGAGACGCCAACTCAAAAAAAAAAAGTAAAGAAAAAAATAAGAAATTTAAATGTTATGTCATATTCAGTCAATTTATATGGTATAAACTCCTTATTTTGAACATAAATATCTTTTGTTATGTTCAAATGTTAGGAGAATTAAATGTTCCACAAATATATAAAGAATATTCTTTTAGGGGAGCTCCAAATTGCAGTCTGCTTGGAACAACACGTTTATCTGTCCTTGATACTGCCACAAACTGTCACATGCATAGCTCTCAAGCATATTACCTAAATTGTTGGCCATATATGGTGACTCACACCTATATTCTCAAGACTTTGGGAGGCCAGGCAAGAGGATCACTTGAGCCCAGGGGTTCAAGACCAGCCTAGGCAACATAGGAAGACCCTGTTCATGGAAAAAACAAAAACAAAAAAAACTAGAGGTTGTTGACTACTTCACAAATTATTCAGAAATAAAATACTTGGTTTTAGGAGCTAGGAATCCATGGAAAGAGAAACTAAGGCTTTAAGAGGTTAACTGAAGCCGGGCTCGGTGGCTCAGCCTATAATCCCATGCTTTGGGAGGCTGAAGTGAGTGGATTGCCTGAGCCCGTGGGTTCGAGACCCACCTGGGCAACTTGGGAGACCTCATCTCTACAATAAATCAAAAAATTAGCTGGGTGTGGTAGCGTGCGCCTGTAGTTCCAGCTACTTGGAAGGCTGAGGCAGAAGGATCGCTGGAGCCCAGCAGGTTGAGGACGCAGTGGCTGGGAGCGGCCACTGCACTCCAGTCTGGGTGACAGAGTGAGACTCTAACTCAAAAAAAAAAAAAAAGAGGTTAACTGACCTGTCCCAGGAGTCAAAGACAATATTAACTATGGTCTCCTTGATTGGCAAGCCAAAAACCAAACCGCCCTTCAATACAGATTCAGGAAGTAGAGGGAGATGTCATCATTGCCCCCTCAAGGTACTCTTGTGGGGACCTACTCCTAAGCCAAGAGCTAGGCCACTGATCTCTCTCCCTCACGACTCCCATCCTGTGGAGGACAGAACACACTGTCACGTGCCCACTCATGCTTCCACGGTCTAGATCTCTTGCTTGGTTTAACATCTAGTTTGTCTTTTTCCCATTTGAGGGTCAAAGCTGGCTGCCAGAATTCTCTAAGATGACCCAAGGTTTAGCTAGGATTCTCCTATTTCTCTAACCAGACACACCACCAGGTTACTTTCTCCAATTGGGGCAGATTCTTATTTTTATACTCCAGTAAGTAGGAGTTCTGTTCTCCACTTTTGGAGTGAGGAAATGCTTAGAAAACGTGGGGATATGATACGATACTATACTCTTCTAGGAGGTCTCCCTAGTCCCCACACAGCTTAATTTAAAGAGTAGTAATAATTAGAAGTAGACAGACAGAGATTTGGATCCCAGCTATTTCAGCTTGTGGTTGTAAACAGCCTCTTTTGATCCCTGAGATGGAAAAAATACTGCCTTCTCTCGGGGTTGTTGGGAACACAGATTTGATACATAGAAGCTTGCATTATGATGATGATATCATGTGGGTTGAGTTGGTAGTAACAAAATGAGAAGACAAATACTCAGAATATACGGTGTGAGATAAAATGAACTAGTGAAGGAAGAAGATGATAGACCTGGAGCTACCCTGGATTTCACTCATCCATGTTGAAGTGGGACAGAGCTGAGCAGTGAGGAGGACCAGCCCATCCTCCCTTGGATGAATGCTATGACCCAGCTAAGCTAAGCTGACTATGATGCCGGGCCCAGCCTCCTCCTCAGAGGCTCAGAAACCTAGTTTCATCCAGACACCATCTCACTTAGGGAGGCTGACTCACACCCACAAACTCACAGAGGCCTGTGTATAAGACCAGATGCCAGCTGCCAGTGGACTGGACAGACACGTGAGCTGACCACCACATCCACACCCTAGAAACAAGCTACATGGGAAGGCAGACAATCAGAAGGTACCTGGAAGTCTGGAATCTATCAGAGAAGTTGGTTTTAGAACTCAAAAGTACAATGGCATCAGGCCTTGTTATAGTTGGCTGCAGGAGTCACCACAACGGAGATACCTGACAGAGGGCCAGATATTTTTATAAGACTCTGGTCCCTCTGCCAGACAGAGCCCAAAGAGTTCCTCTCTCTCTCTCTCTCTCTCTCTCTCTCTCTCTCTCTCTCTCTCTCTCTCTCTTTCTCTTTTTTTCAGAGACAGTGTCTTACTCTGTCACCCAGGCTAGAGATCAGTAGAGCAATTACAGCTTACTGCAGCCTTGAACTCCTAGGCTCAAGCAATTCTCCTGCCTCAGCCTCCCAAGTAGCTGAAACTACAGGCACACACTACCATGACTGGATTATATTTTAATTTTTTTTGTAGAGACAGGGTTCTTGCTATGTTTTCCGGGCTGGTCTCGAACTCCTGGCCTGATCATCCTGCCCTAGCCTCCCAAAGTGCTGGGATTACAGGTGTGTGCCACCATGCCCAGACTCATTCCTTCTTTAGATATATTTATGCCTAGGCACCTCTCACTACATGTGGATTTTAGAATTTGGCCTTGAGAGAGCCGGGAGGACAGTGGTATTTCCAAGTTCTTGAAGGGAGGGGGAAGTTGTAAGCGGTTAATTAAGGATGGTCTATAGGCACTGCCATCTCTGCCTTCCTCAACTTCAAGACAGTTGAAAAGATATAGGATATTAAAACAATCATCTCAGTGTTGGACGAGAACACCTTCATTTTGCAGAAGGGAATTTCCCAGTGCCACATGGACAGTTGGGACAACACACTCAATTCTTTAAACCAAAACCTTCTAGCGTCCACTCCTTTCTTATCTTCTTTATTTGGGATGGAAGGAAGGGTACCCACAGAAGCAGGCACATGTAGCAACAAAAGCAGTGAAAACTATAATCAAATGTTTTCCCTAGACACTCCCAGGCTCAAAGTTAAGCCCTAGACCAGGCACGTCTAACCTGTGACCTACGGGCCACATGTGACCCGTAAATTGGCCCCACAGAATCTTTTAACATCATATTTAAACAAACATTTCTGACAAGCACCTTGAGAAGTCATATGATATATATACACTAACTATATTGTATAATTTAGATGTGGCCCAAGACAATTCCTCTTTACTCAAAGCCAAAAGGTTGGACACCTCTGTTCTGGAGTAAAGACTGTGTTTTATTCATCTCCATAGTCCCAGTCCTGACATATACTTAATGCTGACTGGATAACTAATAAATAAGTTGAGAGCTCAAGAGGAAGATGAGAATCAGCGATATAACTCTAGACATCTCCAATATTCAGTTAAAAACTAAAGATGAGATGGAATTACTTCAACAGGGAAGGGTATGTAGAGTAAAATTCCATAAGGATTAACCTCTGAGAAACAGCAACACAAAAAGGATTGGCAGAATGAATATTGAGGTTGTAGGGGACTATACAACTGGGAAAGTAAAGGGACAAAAGAATTTTAAGAAGGTGCAAGCAGACAACAGCATCAAACTCACAGAAAAATCAGGTTATAACCAAATATAGTTAACAAGAATCCTTTAGATTAGGCAATTAGAAAATCATTAATCTTTGAGTGAATTATGCCACTTCATATTAATAGTGGATTAAGCCGGGCTCGGTGGCTCAGCCTGTAATCCCACGCCTTGGGAGCCTGAGGTGAGTGGATTGCCTGAGCCTGTGGGTTTGAGATCTGCCTGAGCAACTTGGTGAGACCTCATCTCTACAATAAATCAAAAAATTAGCCGGGCGTGGTAGCACACGCCTATAGTTCCAGCTACTTGGAAAGCTGAGGCGAAAGGATGGCCGGAGCCCAGCAGGTCGAGGCTGCGGTGGCCGGGACAGTGAGACTCCAACTCAAAAATAAAAAATAAAATTAATTAATTAATATTTAAAAAATAGTGGATTAAAGAGAGAACAAGAAGCACGGAAATGGAGCCAAGTACAGACGTGAAGTCATTTCAAGAAATTGGGCAGTGAAAAGAAAAGGGCAGACTCTTTCACATTAATTTATTCAACAAATATTTACTGAGAACTGGACACTAGGATTATAGTGATAAACATGAAAGCCACAATCTCTACCTTAGTAGTGCTTTTATTTTAACAACAATAAACTCAGAAAGAAACAAGGCCAAGGACTCAAAAAGACCAGATCAAGAAATCTGAAATGCATACCTTATCTGGTAAATTTGAAAGGTATCCCTTTTATACCTCCAAAAAAAGTCACATCACTAGTCATTAATGCATCAAATGTTTTTACACTGCATTTTCAGTTTCAGAATATGTATTTCATAGAGGTAGGGTTTATCATTCCAAAGTGACTAGTTCTTAGACAAAGACTTTATACTTCTTTTGTAAGTAACATGGCACACTGAGAAGCACACAGTAGGTATCCCTTAATAGGACATTGATTTCAACAACTAAATGGATTGTTTAATTATAATGAAAACTGCAACTAAATGAATTATAGGTTTGACAATATCGGTTTTTCTATAAATTCAATGAGTTAAATTCAAATCAAATCCCCGTGGATTTACTGTCTCCACTACTCATTTGCCACCATTTAGTCATACTTCCTAGTCTAACAAAACACAGAAATAAAGAAGTTCCTTTTCTTCCTATTCTCTTCATCATATTTCAATTTCTGCTAGCAACTGAATACTTTAAAAGTTACAGTAACAGAAAATTGAGGTCCTTGGAAAAATAAAGTACGTGTTTTTATCAATGTGTCTTAATAGGAACGTGAGGAAGGCAACCACATATCCTAATGCCAGAACTATTCAGGCTTATCTAACACAGTCTTCCTTACCCCTCCCACACCTCCAGCATAGATAACAGGCTTAAAGTAAACAACTAAAGACCACTATCATTAAATTACTTTCTAATATAAGTCAAAAATACATAGATTTGTTTTCTTCTACATCAACAAATTCAATCAGTTCAACTTCTCTGAGTCAAGGTATAATCACTTTAAGAATATGCATTTACTTTGAACATTTGATTCACTATTCAAGTGGTGATCAGAGCAAATGAATTCTGACCTAGTTTTGATTCTAGCTCACCATATATCCAAAAAGTACATCTTCTGTTTCTCAATCTTTAAGCAGCGGTGAACAAACAATTACAGCTGACCCTCAAACAGCAAGGGTTTGAACTACGCAGGTCCACTTAGATGTGGATTTTCTTCCACCTCTGCCACCTGTAATAGCAAGACCAACCCCTTCTCTTCATCCTCCTCCTCTTCAGCCAACTCAACGTGAAGATGACAAGAATGAAGACCTTTATGATAATCTGCTTCCACTTCATGAAGAGTAAATATATTTTCTCTTCCTTATGATTTTCTTAATAACATTTTATTTTCTCTCGCCTCCTTATACAAATACAATATAACATACAAAATAATACATACATGTATATTACATAAAACATACAAAGTATGTGTTTACTGTTAATATTATTGGTAAGGTTTCCAGTAAACAGTAGGATATTAGTAATTAAATTCTGAAGGATTAAAAAATTATGGGTGAATTTTCAACTGCGCAGAAGGCTGGCACCCCTAATCCCCACACTGTTTGAGGATCAGGTGCACTTTCATTTCACGGTTGGAGAAAGATCTGCTGTATCAGCCACAAGAACCATAGTAGACCATCAACACCTTAATTAAATAACTCAGCATTTTTCACTACATCATAGGTTTCAAGGAGTGCCAGCAACAGCAGCTTCTGCTAGGGTGAGGGTAGGGGTATGGAACCTTGACAGAATGGGTTAAAAATGTCACAATGCCCTAGAATTGGTAACTCTCATTTTGTATACGTTTTAGAAGTTTTGACTCAATAAACAGAATGGATTTAAGTCCCGCAGACCAAGGTTGGGTTAGGCTAAGTTACCTAGGCTCAGCTACTTAGTGACCACAGCCTTAAGCAAGTCACTGAGTCAAAGCACTTAACATATATCAATATGTATCACATAACATATATATATAAAACATATAACATATATCAACTCACTTTATACTTTAAAACAACTTTATAAAGTAGTATCCTATTATCTCCATGTACCAGATGAAGACCAGGCAATCTGGCTTCAAGGCTTTTCACCTAAGCTAATCACTGAGCAATGTTTATCTTGTGGGGCTAGTCACCACATTAACACTAAAACTTAAAAGCACTTAGGTGCAGAGCATGCTATAAGTGGTGGTTGTTAATGGCAGTTTTAACAAATGGTAATCATTAGTAGTACTATTGTTATGCATGATGGTTGGGCTGTGACATAACTTACCAGTTCCAATTTTGACCAAAGATATGTAATAATGTCAAAAATAATGTAAAGTTCTGGGACATGTGTAATAAGATCACATGTGTAATGATGATCTAAATATGGCCCATTGAGAAACAATTTTAAATGTTCTTAATCAAAAGCAAAAGTGACTGAGAAAAGCACTTCTGCTGCAGGATTTACCTACAAATTTCCTTCAGGCAACAATTAACACATGTGGATTTAAGGGTGCCATCAAGTTAGCCAAGAAGAGCAAAACAACATCTGCCCTAGAATTAGAGCTCACTTTGGTGTTTTCTATTGCTGTATTGTTACTTCCGGCTTCTCAAGCTCTAAACATGGGGCTCTTAAACATGGGTTTCTCAAAGATTATCTGCAAAGCAACCAACTCTAAATCACTGCAAACATTTCCCCCATTAAGGGAGGGTGATAGCAGAGGACTCTAAAAGCCAGTAAGCATTTTTTACTTCTACAAAAGAACACTAAACTTGATTACTGACTTCAAGCAGATTATATTATCTCAGAGTTTGGGTTAAAACAAACAAAACATAGGACTTATTTCAAAAAAGATCAAATAGAAAAGATGTGAAATCACTTAGAAAACTATAATACGTTAATAAATTGAAGATATGTTCCCAGAAATATTGTTATTCAGATGCTGAGAAAATAAAACAAGATAGACACACTTTTGGAAATTTCAGTTATTCCCCTAAGACACTCACTCCCTCTTTATCTCACGTTGGAAAAAAGGTTCTGACGTGCTCTCAACTAGAAATGTAAGCTGAGTACCTTATCCAAAACGCAAAATGTTTTGGATTTCAGGTGTTTTTTGGATTTTGGAATATTGGCAGTATTCCAGTTGAGCAGCCCAAATTTGAAAATCCAAAATAAGTCTAAGGCTCAGACTCCACAAACTACCATATAGTTGAAACTCACTCCACATGAATCAGTAATTTCTGTTGCAAAACCAAAAACCCTATCCCTGGGAAAGATGAACACATTTTACATGGGCCTCTCATCTTTCCTTTCAATTAGCCAGGCATCTGTCTGCTATGGTTTTGTTACTTTTCTAGTAAAGAACCATAGCCTTCCCATAAACCTTTTTCTTCCCCCACACAACTCCAAATCAAGTTAAAGATCAGAATCAGCATAAATTAGTTTTTTTTAAACCATATTTGCTAACTCAATACATAAGAGAAACAGAAATCTCCTAAAAACGTGCATTGTGATTTTTAAGTACTTAAAATGAGTAACTGACTCTGGACTAACAAAGTGTTGCTTAAGACAGACTTTCCCTTAATATAACCTTAAAAAGAATTATTTTCAATTAACATATCAAAGTTACCAGTCTCCAAAGCCAAGATTTCTGCCTCTAACACAATTAATAGCAGGCCCTGTTTTACCTACACCCACTTGTAAATTGCCACCTGGGAACAGCCAAACCATCTGCATGGCCAGGTGGCCCAGCTACTTGGGTTTCCCTCCTCATCCCCCTTTCAGTTAAAGACATGACTGTATTACTCTTCCTCACTAAACTTCATCCTCAATTCCTTGCTATTTCTAGCATAAGTTAAGAGCCCAACTGGTGGTAAGGTATGAAGGAGCAGAGATAGTAATATGGGGGGGGGGGGAGTAAAGGCAAAATCCCTACTCTCTTACACATTGTGTAATTCTGCGCATAGAGTTCCTAATCATTTAGAGTTCCTAATCATTTTCTTCACGACTTTCCCATGGCCCTGCCCTATTACTAAAGCCAATGCCTTGTCTCAGGAAATCTGGTGAGCTGCCACCAACTGGCATCATGATCTTTATGCTCTTAAACACAAAGGAAGTCATACATGGCTTCTTTCCCTACAAGGAAAACAACATAATATAATGGAAGAACATATTCTAAAAATAAGGTGAGCTTCTCTTTGACTCTCAGTTGTGAAGCTTATTAGATGTATGATCTCATCTTCTCAACTGTAAAACAGTTAACTACCCATAAAGCAGATAGATCAGTACCAGAAATATACCGCAGCAAGCAATCCAGAGGCTTCCTTTGTATTTTTCACGTGCCTCACCTATACAATAAAGGGGGAAAAAAAATCTCAGGATCAGTGTCCCAAACCCTTACAACATAGGCTTTCAGACTTTTCTGACCACAAACCACAATAAGAAATACATTTTCCATTGTGACCCAGTACTTATACACATATAATCACACATATAACTAAAGTTTTACAAAACAATATTATCCTTTACTATGTGTGATTCAGTCTAAAATTTTACATTTTATTTCTTTTTTGTTAGTGGTGACCGTCTACACAGATTTCATAATCCTCCACATGCAGATGGCTGTAACATGCAGATTGAAAAAAAATTACCTTATACTCTTTTCTCTCTCCATTTTCTACTCCCATCCCCTCCTCATATACACAAAGCTCTTTTTAGTCTTGTTACCACATCACCCTACAAGAATCCCTAGAAGCAGAGTACTTCCTAGGATGCAAAGCCTAGCTGGTGGAAGAGAGATCAAGGAAGAAGGAAATTGATAGTGTTGGAGAGAATCTTCTGTGTTTCTTCTGGTCCAGGAAAAAAATACTAAATCTATTTTCCCTCAGAGACGTTGTTACTACTGGGGGTAAAAGCACTGCTGGAGTACAACACTGGAGGCAAAACAGGGCTTGTGGATTGGTCTGGGAACTTAACGCATATGACAATGATTCTATTTTTTAAAAAGTTCCCAAGCTTCCAAATAACATTTTAAAAATATAATATATTTCCAGTTGGGGGAGAGGTGCAACCTACACAATGTCCAAGGGACAAGCAAACCATGGCCCACGGGTCAAATCCAGTCTGTAGCTTTTTGGCACACAGCCCCTGAGCAATAGTTTTTTTTACATTTTTAAATGGTTGAAAAAAAAATCAAAGTAATATTTTGTGACACACGAAAATTATATGAAATTTAAATTTCAGTATCTACAAATAAAGTTTTACTGGAACACAGTCATACTGATTTACATGTTGTCTATGACTGCTTTTGTGCTGCAGCTGGCAGAGTTGAGTAACTAACTGCAAAAGGGATTACCTAAAATTATTTACTATCTTGCCCATTACAAAAAAGTTTGTATACCCTGTCCCAAACACTTAAAAGTATTTAGCATCCATTCACAAATATTTGTTAAGCATCTATTATGTGCCAGACACTGAAGAAACCATAGTAAATAAGTCAGACATGGTCTCCCTTATAAATATTAATGAAAGGCAGTGGAAAAAAAAGCTCAGAGGAATACAAAGCAATTGGTTTGTTTAGGAACTATCAGAGGGCCAATATGGCAAAAGAAGAGGTTGGAAGGGAGCCATGAAGTACCTTTAAGGTCACTGTAAAGAATAAACCTTCCTCTAATGTCTTATATTCAGTTGTTTATGGAATTAATCCCTTTATTCATAGAAAGCATAAAAATGTCTACCCATTAAGAATAACAAATTGTGAACAGGAAGTGTTGTTATAGTTCACCTGAGCCCTTCCTGTTGCCCTCTACTCCTTGAAAAACATAATCAAATTATTATTAATTATATATTTGCTATAACATTTCAAAGTCTTAAAAGTTTCATGTATGTATGCTTATGTGAATGTGCTTAGGCTTGTATGTAGCCTTTGATCCTCAATAAAATCTTGTGATGTAGGTACTATAAAATTCCACTTACAAAAGAAACTGAGGTAATGAAATTTTTCCAAGTTCCCATGATAGAAAGAGACACAAAACCCAAGCTTTCTCCCTTGCAGAATGTTTGCTCTTTCTACTATACCAGCGCAAGAACTTTGCAATTACTTTCATTGAATCTGAAATAAAGGAAGTTCTTAGGGCGGCTTTTATTAGAAAATCATTCTTACCAACAAACAACTATATACATATCAATAATATTCCCTTTTATTTATATTAACAAAACTCATGATTCAATGGGAAATTTTATATAATCTACCACAAACTAGGCTCATCTAGTCTTCTATCCTCTGACTTAGTGAGCTGGACACAAGGCTAAATTATAAAAATTAATTATTAATTATATTATATTATATATTATTAATTATAAAAATATTGCTCACCTCAGCCTCTCAAAGTGCTGGGATTATAGGGGGGAAAAAGTTGCTTAACCCAAAGCTGCTAAATATGTAACGCTAGGCTAACTAGAAACTACAATTCTTGATGTGGGAATATTCTTGGGTTACAGTAGTGAAAGATAAGATCTGTAGGTTAAAGACCAAAACTACCCTTAACAGGTTCAAAATGAAAAAAAAGTGTAATACACGGTTCTTCTCTGACTTCTTCTTTTACTTTTACTCTATCCTTCAGAAGTCATGATCAACTTGATTAGTTTACTCTTCATAAGAATCATTCTGACAGAGGTAGTTACTAGAGAAAATACCTGACAGTTTGTTAGGCCCTCTCAACAGTCAAAGTTCCTAATTTAATTGCCTCTATTATTTCTAGCCCTCTCAGTTAACAAGCAACCTCTATTTACATTTTAACAAAAAAAACATAATTAGCAATTAATTTCCTAATTCAACACTCAAACCAGGTCTATTTATCCCTAAAGAACTAAAGAAGAAAATAAGAAAAGATTACCAGGAAAGATTTGTTGTATATTTATATAGAATAAAAGATTGGTCAGTGGCTATTCAATCATTTTTCTGGCCACTTAGAAAGGTGTTTTATTCTGTTTCTGAATACCTGCTAATCAAATTGCTTTACTATGCCCCATGCCCATCTTATGTAAGTGGTCTTGCAACTGCCCTTACTCATTATTTACCATCATTCTCTATTTGACTTTTCATTTCTCTCTACATCATTTTAAAGTGTATCTATACATATTAATCTCAAATCTTAAGTTGAACAAAAACAATTAGCAAATTCTATTCACTAACCATACAGTATAAAACTCTACTACCAGGTGAAGCAAAGCCTAACACCCATTTCTTTTTTCTAGAACGACTTTACTTACGGTAATAACTAAAATGTCCTATAATATTTAGAGGGTGAAACTTTACTTCTTTATAGAAGATGGCTTACCAAAGATAATTAGCTTTACCTGCTTCCAAAATGAAAGAAACCAAATGAAACCAAGTAAAAAGCAGCAGTTACCATTATACACACACACACACACACACATACACAGAGGAAAATGAGTGTGTGTGTGTGTGTGTGTGTGTGTTGGGGGTTTCACCCTATCGCCCAAGCTGGAGTACAGTGGCACATTCATGGCTCACCACAGCCTCAAACTCCTGGGCTCAAGCAATCTTCCCACCTTAGCCTCTAGAGTAGCCACCACACCCAGTAAATTTTAAAAAAAAATTTTTTTAAGCGAGTTGGTCTTGCTTATGTTGCCCAGGCTGGTCTTGAATTCCCGGGCTCAAGTAATACTCCTGCCTCTACCTCCGAAAATGCTGGTATTACAGGCATGAGCCACAGCTGCCGGCCCCATTATATTTTCTTAAATCAGTCAAGTTTAACATCTCTTCTGGTTTTACTTCTGTGTAATAATACAGTTTTTCCTAGTCAAAGATGCTGCTCCTGTACTTCTTCCATAATTAAGAGCTGATTTCCCTGCGCCAAGCTGATGGACTACCTAGAATTAGAGGCTGTAGCCCTGAGTAAAATGAACAGCCCAAAGTATTAATTATTTATGCTTTCTGCCTTTATTATAAGACCTTGATAATGTGAAAAAAATATGAAATTCCTAAGAATTAAGATACAAAACATGCTCAGTTTCTACTTCTGAGTCTTCAGTCATACCAACAATGCATCACATACTAGGAACAATAGAGGTGGCAGGCTGAAAAAAATAGGCAATTGAAAAGTTTCAGAGAGAAATGGGAATGCTTCAGTAAATAAGAACATAAATTAGCAGATGCACAAAATCTAAAGACAGGAATTTGTCGCAAAAATTCAGTAACCTCTAGTCTGCATGTTATCTTGTTTTTTATTTTGAGACATTGCATTCAAAGTTCTCATGTCCACAAGAAGTCTACTCTTTTTTTTTTTTTTAAAGTAATGGTAAGTAGGAAAAAGATGAGGTAATGTAAAAAATACAAGAGGAAGACTGATAAGTATAGGCAAGCTTTAGAACACAATCAGAGAATGGTCAAAGCTAGAAAGGATCTCAGTCTCCCTGGCTTACACTGATGCAATAGGGTCCTATTGATCTCACCTTTTCACTCCTATACATTTCCAATGTTTTTCAGATAGCTGCCAAAGTGATCTTAACACATAAATTACATTCAGTTCCTCCTGAAAACTCTTTGCTTCTCACTGCCCTTTGCAATTTATTCTAAAATCCTTCCCCAGTTAGAGCAAAGATCTGCATATTCGTGTCCCTATCTCTGCAGTCCCACCTCGCATTCATTTCTTCAGGAACCTAGTTAAATATTTACTGCTCTGTGCCAGACACTGTGCTATGACAAGGGAATATTGTTATGAAAAAGTCAGACACTCCTTCAGTAGTGGAAAGGACAAATAATAAATAGGTAAATAAAGTAAATAATTAGAGATTTTGATATGCGATGTGAGGCAAAGAGTGATTCTCACAGCATCCTATCAGTTTCTGTCAGAGCACATATGAGAATGTGTAATTGCATTATTTATTTGACTACTTACTTTGTAAGTTCCAGAAAGGCGTAATCATGTCTGTCTTGGTCAATGCTGCATCCCAAGCACTTAGTATATAGTACCTAGCATATAGTTCAATATTGATTTGTTAAATAAATGAATACCTATTTCGTCCTCCCTAACTTAGGGTTGAGTAAAGTGAGAGCTTAATAGTTGTCAAAGGTTAAAGAAGAGTCAGTAGGAAAGTACAAGTCTGAATGACAGACTCTAGTTTCAGTGCAAAATATTACACCACATTCAAAATATGAATTTCAAAGCTTGAACAATTTATGTTTTCAAAACTTAAAGTACCTGGTATCTAAAAGCAGCCTTGAAAACCTTTCAAAACTTTGCTTCTACATAAAGTTTTAAAACACTTAGAGTTTAAGTGAAGTTGTCCAAGAAAAATATTTTAAATTCCAACTGATAAACAGAGGTGAAGATTTACTCCAATGTTTCTTTTTAGTGCATGCTAGAACAAGGAGACCTTAAAAAACTCTTTGCAAAGAACCATGAAATATATATCTGAATGATCTAGATATTGTATGGCACCTATCTGGCAGTCTATAATGATATTTTCATTGGCTGGACCATTTAGTCAGAACATTATTTCACATTAAATGATAAGTAATTTAAAAATCAAGACCTGAATCTATATTTTTTTAATGTTTTACATACTATATCCTTTTAAGTGACACTTAAAGAGAGACTAAAAACAAACATATGTATGTAAGATCTACTCTGGACCAAGCTAAACATTATGTGGCATATCAATTCTTCTAATATATCCTGATTTACAAATGAAAAAAAAATTAATCTCAGTGTTTTAGAAACTTGTCAAGATTTCATAGCTTGCCCATACCCGTTCCTCTCAAAATGATGACTTGGAACCAGCTGATTTATCATATATAGTCATAAAGACGTGATGAACAACAGGTTTTTCCTAATAATGGATGCATTTCTATAAAATATAAATTTTCAAGTTAATATTCGTAACTAGGAAAAATCCTCCCTCCAAGCTTTATAGATATTCTTATTTTTATCACAATATGTATAAATAAGTCTTGATTACTTTTAAAAATCTTTTTGAAGGCAACCCCTCCCCAGTCCTTCTAATCTAGTAACTATCTTCTTATTTTACATTTATTTTCCTCAGCATCATTAGGGAATCATAAAATGATTCCCAGTGTGACTACAGTCAATAACAACAACAACAACAACAAAAAACTGCTTCTATCTAGATCAAAAGAATCATCATTAAAAAGTCTAGGCTTGGCCGGGTGCAGTGGTTCAAGCCTGTAATACCAGCAATTTGGGAGGCCGAGGCAAGAGGATTGCTTGAGACCACGGGTTTGAGACCAGCTTGGGCAACATGGTGAGACCTCATCTCTACAATAACTCAAAAAAATTGGCCGGGCATGGTAGTGCATGCCTATAGCTCCAGCTACTTGGAAGGTTGAGGCGAAGGATCACTGGAGCCCAGCTGGTAAACGCTGGGGTGGCTGTAAGCGTGACACTGCACTCCAGCCTGGGCGATGGAGTGAGACTCCAACTCAAAAAAAAAAAAAAAAAAAAGAAAAAATCTAGGCTTCAGGCATGAATAGCATATACCACATTCAGAAAAGTACTTAAATATACTTCTATAGAACAGTATACTTTACTGAAGGTAAATGCCTCACATAGATTTCAAAAAAATCTATAATCTGGATGACCAGAGTCATTACTATAATTACTGAAATTTGACCAGTTTTTAAACATAAACAATACATTGAGCCACTAATGTTTAGAATTCTTCAACTAGCCCTGCAGTATAATATTACATGCTCTCATGTTTTTTATGCACTTTTATTTTTCCAAATCTATTTTCATTCATTCATATCATCTAAATCAATATCTATCTGTAAACTTCTTTAGTAATGGAAACACTTTCTACCTTCTTCTGGCTTGTTACTGTCTTCAATTTTATTTAGTAGTGCTACCATCCTATCTTCATCTCCAAGTTGCTTTTCTGCCCTATATTCCACATAGATGTATTTTGGGACATACATCAGGATCTGTAGCATCTACTCCTATCCCCTCTCAGTTTTACCTACTTTTCATCTGGATTTAAAACTTAACCCCTTCGACTAAGATGGTCCTCCTTAACCCCTTCAAGCAATTATGAACATTTCATCATCAAACAAATCGCTTCCTCAGATTTAGTCAAAACTTCTCCATCCCCATTTGGCTTCTATCCATGGTCATTTACCCTCCAATGTCCTTTGTGTTCCTGATGCTATTTTGTGCCTTTTCCTTCGCATTAAGATGAATATTCTTCTTAACCTCCCACTAAGACATTTTTTCCCCCTAGTATTAGGCTCTCTCCTCCGGTAACTCTTTCCTAAATTAAAAAATCTAAGCTGGGCTCGGTGGCTCAGCCTGTAATCCCGCACTTTGGGAGGCTGAGGTGAGTGGATTGCCTGAGCCCATGGGTTCAAAACCCACCCAGGCAACTTGGCGAGACCTCATCTCTACAATAAATCAAAAAATTAGCCGGGCGTGGTAGCACGTGCCTATAGTTCCAGCTTCCAATGGAAGGATCGCCGGAGCCCAGCAGGTCAAGGCTGCGGTGGCCGGGAGCGTGCCACTGCACTCCAGTCTGGGCGACAGAGTGAGACTCCGACTCAAAAAAAAAACCTAAACTTCTCAAAATTACAGTCTAATTTTGTTTCAGCACCTTTGTGCATGCTTAATTTATCCAAGTAATCCAAAAGACAAAAGAGCTTAGGGCAGATCCCTGTTCCCCCTTGAGACCAGTTTTCCCTATATTCTGTATCTAGGCACACATTCTCTACTGTAGATTACCTAATGAACATACTTTTCTGTGCATTTTTTTCAGTGAATACATTTTTCATTGTACATATTTACTTATGTAGTTTCCTTCTCCACTCAGAGAATACTGGGTAGAGAAAATAGGGAATTGTTGAACCAGGTCAGTGATTTTTAGGCATTTACAGTCTATTAGTTGGTCACCAAGTCAACTAATGGGTCATGCAGACACGGTGGCTAACACCTGTAATCCCAGCACTTTGGGAGGCGGAGGCAAGAGGATTGCTTGAGCCCAAGAGTTTGAGACCAGCACAGACAACATAGTGAGCCCATGTCTCTACACAAACTCAAAAAATTACCTAGGTATGGTGGCATGTGCCTGTAGTCCCAGCTACTTGGGAGACTGAGGAAAAAGGATCACCTGAGCCCAAGAGGTCGAGGCTATAGTGAGTTATGATCATGCTACTACACTCCAGCCTGGGTGACAGAGTAAGACCCTGACTCAAAAAAAGTCATTGGTCATAATCAACATTTTTTAAATAAAATGGAATATAAAAATAAATTTTCTGCACACAGTAAGAGTAAACAGTTCATGAAACTTTTATTTCTCATCAATAAATATTTCACATATATATACATATATATTCACACACACAAAACTACTACATAGGAACTAAGTTATGATATAAGGTATAGTTCTTATTGTGGGTTATGATCAAAAAAATATAAAAGCCATGGAACATGAAAATACCTAAGTCCCTCCTAAATCTATGGAATTCAAATTTAATTTTTAATTTTTAAATTTAACTTTAAACTGAATTTAAAGATGTCAAAACACCCAGCAAAATCATTTTTTTTCCTAGTAGAATGTCACTAATGAACTCTAAGCTTAAAATTAGAGAATCATATTGCTTAGAATAGGAAAAAGGTTCAGAGATTATCTAATCCAAGTTCTTCACTTTAATACATCAAGAGGGAAACTCTGGTCCAGAGAAAAGAAATAATTTAATTTTATTCATTCAATAAACATTTGCTAAGCACTGATTGCATACGTTTCCAGGAATGGGTCTGTGGATAAAGGAAAGATGTCTTCAAAGAATGGAAACAGGAAATGTAACATTTATACAGCCTAAGTGAAAATAGGCAAGCAAACATTTTCAATAATTACTGAAATCAAGGTCATTTACAAGGTGCTAGATGAATAGAAAACAACTAACTTAATCTGGGTTGGCGGCACAGAAAATGTTTCTAAAGAGTTGATACTTCTCAGTCTTAAAACCAATAAAGAGTTAGCTACATAAAGGAGTAAGAAATAACACTTACAAAGGCACCATACAGAAATACAATAAAGCAGTAGTCCACAACCCTGGGCCACAGGGTACCTGGAGGTGTGCAGCAGGAGGAATGGGCCGCACAGCAAGAGGTGAGCATCCAAGGAGCAAGTGAGGATTCATCTGTATTTCCAGTCACTCCCTATGGATCGCATTACTGCCTGAGCTCTGCCTCCTGTCAGATCAGCAACAGCATTAGATTCTCACAGGAGCATGAACCCTGTTAAGAACTGCACATGCAAGGGGTCTGTCTAGTCTGTGAGCTCCCTATGAGAATCTAATGCCCGATGATCTGAGGTGGAACTGAGGCAGTGATGCTAGGTCTGGGAGCAGCTGCAAATATGGATTAACATTAGCAGTGAGGTTTGACTGTACAGAGACCATAAAAAATCAATTGCTTGCAGACTCATATCAAAACTCTGTCAGTGAGTGGCAAGTGAGATGATGTACTTCAACTGTACAGCCGCATCTGGTGGCAGACTTTAAGTTAGAATCTGACATTTATTTGTCTGTGCATGGCCCACCCATTACTTTATTTACTACTTCCATCCATGCCTCTTTTTTTTAATGGTGAACTGTACAAATAGTTCATTAAATATTACAATGTAATAATAATAGAAACAAAGTACCCAATAAAGGCATGTGCTTGCATCATACCAAAATCATCCCTCCCTCCCCACCACCCCATCTGTGGAAAAACTGTCTTTCACAAAACCGGGCCCTGATGCCAAAAAGGTTGGGGACCACTGCAAAAAAGGAAGATACATTCAGGGAACTGCAAGTTGAGTTTGTATGGCTGGAATATAGTCTTCTCATGCTGAGGAGAAGCCGCAGCAGAAAACTTTGCTTATATATTCCATTTAATCTTCAAACCACTCTCTGAGGTAAGCAGTATTAATATCCCATTGTGTAGATGAGAAAACTGAGGCACACCAGGGCCAAGAGACTTGACCAAGATTAAGATGTTTAACTCCAGAGCCTATACTTTTAAACGCTATACCAAGAGGTTAGAGAAAAAGGCAAGAACCAAATGATGAAGTACCTTGTATGTAATTCTAAGATGTTAGATTCTATGATACAGGTGATTCATAGGCAGTGAAAGGTTTTAAGTAAGAGTAATATATTCAGATTTATTTTTTAATGTGGTCACTCTGGCAGCTATGAGGATGGATTGGAAAGAAGAGGAATAGTGATAGAGAACTAGTCTTAGCTAGAAAGGTGCTACAATAATCAGGTAAGAGAAAATGATAGATGAACTGGACAGTGGCAGCACTGGCACCAGAATCCAAGTCTACCAACCTCCATAACCACATTCTTGGTCATTATCCATGAGAACTTTCCAATTTTTTTCCTTAGGTCCATCATTCTAACAGTTCAAGGGTCCAACCTCAGAGACAAAATATTTCCTTAAAGTCCCTTTATTAAGCAAAACTTGACCTCTAGATTCATTGGGTATATGAAAGTGACAACAGAAATCTAGGTGGAAAATGACAGTCAATTGCTATCTACAGTAGTTTCCTCACCTTCTTCTCCTTCATCTACACACTATTCCTGGAATTTTCATGTTCAATAGTCAATTTGAAATCAATGTTCTGTCTAGACATTACTGTTATATCCTAACAGAATTAAATCAACCATAGAGGAAGTCTAATGTGGTCCTATCAGCAGCAATAAATACACTCTTGGGTATGGTCAAACTTTCGCTTAAAAAGAGATGATGAATGAATAACAATAAGAGAGAGACTTTTGGAAGCTGCAATGAGTTAAGGAAAATATGAATATTAAAAAGGGACTAAGAACAATCTAAAGTTCAAGCCATTTGATTCCAAGAGAGTAGCACTGCTCCCAAGTATGTGTGTGGTAGTCCAGAAACCAACAAATGAAAGAACAGTGAGAAAGACTAGTCAACTGTTAAGCATTTTAAATGCAATCAATTTTTATGTAAACCGTATTTGAACCTTCCTTGATGCTAAGCAACGACTAGGTTCCACAAGCAAGCAGTCTACAATATAGGAAAGTACAGAAGGGCCAGAGGAAGAAAAGGGGCAAAGAAGGCAGAAAAATGGGAAGGAAATGGAAGAAATGATAAAAGTTATGGAACACAGAGCAAAAAGTGAAAGTACCCAGTGGCCCTAGTAGGAAACACGCCAACCTTACCTAAGTATGATCTCAGGGACACTATGACAAGTGGCAACATAAGAAAGCATGAAAAGACAAATTTAAATCTTAGATTTATGGGACATCAAAGATAAGAAAATAAGAGTAGTACTTGCACAAGTAAAAAAGCAACAAAATAAAGTCTTAGAAACAAAAGGAACAATTTAGAGATTATTGAACTCTAAATTGGTTTAGTTATGCTTCACTTCTCACAAACAGTGAGTCTGGTGGACCCAAAAGGTGAAAACGTCATTAGTATCAGAGAGGAGGGTTTGGGAGGTGTGTTACAAAGTATAAGTCTTATTGTATACTTTTGTGAAACTGACTTCAGAATTTTCCTCTCAATTTGTGCTACTTAATTTGTCAAGAGTTTCACTGCACTAAAATTCTTATCTTAACTAGCTGGGTTAACTTACTTAAACTTAGAGTTCAAAACAAGGTAAGTACTTATTAATTATGGTCAAGATTTAACCTTAAGGAGGGAAAAGGTCTCCAACAGATTATAAAATATTAATTACTGTATCATAAATGAGTCTAATGGCAACCAAAACTCAGTAATGATTCTCAGGAAAATTATTTAATTAAGACATCAGTTTAAGGGTTTCCTGAAATTAAAGTTAGCTATGCAAAAGAAATATCTTTAAAAAACAAACAAACAAAGCCAGATGAGGTGGCTCACGCCCGCAATCCCAGCACTTTGGAGGCAAGAGGATTGTCTGAGTCCAGGGGTTGGAGACCAGCCTGAGCAACTTGGTGAGACCTTGTCTCTACAATAAATCAAAAAATTAATCGGGGGTGGCGGCATGCACCTGTTGGTTCTAGCTACTTGGAAGGCTAAGACGAAAGGACTACCTAAGCCCAGCAGGTCAAGGCTGCGGTAGCCATGAGGGTGCCACTGCACTCCAGCCTGGGTGACAGAATGAGACTCCTACTCCAAAAAAATCAATTAAGTAATTAATCAATTATTTAAAAAAATACTGACTTTCTACCCTGAAGTCATTCAAGGGACACGTAATAGTGAACATATTTCTTCCATATGCTATTCAGAAAACTTTCAGGCAACATATTACACACCCACCACCACCACCACCACCACCACCACCACCAGGCAGCCCAGTGATTTCAATAAGAATAAAAGGAATTATGCTTAAAGATAATTATTATGGCAAAGAGAATACTGGATCTAAAGCAAATATAATTAAACTTGATGCCATGACCAATCATTTATCATAAACATGAACAAGCAATCTTCATGAGCACGCTATCAAAATAGGTAACTGGAGAGTTTATTCATAACACTCAGCAAAATATTTTTATTATAGTATAATAGAATGAAAGAATGTGCATACCTGTAGTCTGTTTCTCTAATTTAATCACATTCTAATTTTAAAAGATAATGAAAAGATGAAAACTTTCAATACAGGGTGACCTGGAGATCAATACCATATACTAGTATTTAGATTCCTGACACTGGAGGAGAGGGGATAGAGTCCTTTTACTAATATATTAATGCCTTTAAAAAACAGTTTAGAATAGGATTTCTTAAACTTTACACCACTGACACACTGAGCCAAATAATTCTTTGTTGTGGAATGTTGTGCCGTGTATGATAGGATGATTAGCAGCATCCCTGCCCTACCCACTAGATGCCAGTAGCACACCCGCCACTCCCCACTCCCTTGTCCCATTGCAATAACCAAAAGTGTCTTCAAATACCCCCTGGGTGGAGAATGGGAGGAGCAAAAATCACCCCAGCTTGAGAACTATTGGCTTAGATCATGAATAGAAAAAAAAATTCAAAATGAATGGAGGGGGGATTTTGATTTATTTTTCTTCTGGTTTGCAAGTTTCAGCATATTATACTTGAATTTGATCACAGACAACACTTAAGGGATTCTGCCTTTCAGAAGACAAAGTATCTAATATATATGACTAGTTAGCCAAAGTTCAAAAGAGTCCCAAAAGATTCTCTGTACTGCCAACTCCACCTCCAACCACATATTCACACACACAGTACTGCCTAGCTGAACTGAAGAAAATGAAACATAATTACTGTATTTCCATCTCTTATTTCATTAAATATATTAAAGCTACTGCTCCAGCTCTCACAGAATCCAAAAGAAGTCTCAATTTACTTCAATGCAACTCAAATACCACAATAGCTGCATCATTCTAGGTGGATAAACCTAAGTACTAGGACAAGTATTAAACTCATCCTCACACTTTAACAAATTGTGGAAAAAAAATACAAATTAACCAAGATGCTTTAAAAAGAAAAAAAATGAGATTTGTATTTGAAACAGAATCTGAGGAGGAATGAAAAAGTTAAAAATCAAAAAGAATCTGAAGGCACTTTAGGATGAGTGCAAAACTCAAAATGTTTCCCCTAGAATGAGAGAGAGGAAGAAATTATACACTTGGCCATATCTTATAGGAATTGTCCACACCGTCAGTCTCCAGAATACATATGATGAAATGGGAACTGAAAAACCAGAATCCACAAAACAGGAAACTGCAAACATTCATCCTAAATACCTGAGATAAAACTGTTCTTTACTACTGTTTCTCATTTGTGTGTTTTTTTAATCAAATACCTAGAAACAAAAAGCTAACAACTTGAAAATTTTTAAAATTCCCATAAAAATAGCCATCCTCGTGCTTCCACCATGCCAGATCACAAATTACACAGAAAAATCAATTAGTTGGAGAAAACGCAATAATCCTTTTAAAAAGTGCATTTGATTCATAACAAAAGCCCTTTTAAAAAAGGCATTTTAAGTACTAAAAAGCTTTATATATGAATATGGTTTAAGGCCTTTAAGATTATTTCAATTATCTTCAACAGAATCACATATTTTAGTTCAACTACAAATGTTCATTTTAAAAAGCCTATGCAACACAATATTAGTTTAACCTAAATGTAATATCTATATATACACTATATAGCAACAAGATTATTTCAAAATTTTAGCTATTAACCTCCTGGCCCCAGTGAAAATAATCCTGGTCCAATGAAGGTAATCCCACAAGAAACTAATGCTCAGTTCTTTTTACCACCAAACCGAGCAGAGAAAGCTGTAAGATCTATAGCGACAGCCTGCTTTTCCAGAAGTAATACCTTGAGACTGCTCAAGAATAACCTTCTTCACCAATTAGTGTGACTCAGGTGGGTTTGGGAGGAAATAATGTCCACAATTTCTTGGTCAGTGGCCATGATGCCCCTCCTCCTCAAGGGCAGGAGATCATAAAGAAGGATTTGAACAAGAGGAGTTCATCAGTCAGAATATATGGGGGGGCAAAGGAAAAAGAGTACTACTGGAAAGATAAAAACTACATGGTTAAGTCATGTCACAAAAGCAAGAGGCTTAATGTTATCAAGGCCTTCATTCATTTCAGACACACCATTGTTTAGCTTCTTCCCCAAACCCTGCACAAAAAGAACTGTCAGCCTGCCTTAAGCATGTTCCTTCTTCCATTTAAACAGACATGATTCTTTTGGTTAATCTCTGGCAATGATCGCCATTTCACAACACATTCAGCCCACCCGGAACTGATCAATACCACTACAGACATAAGACTAGACTTTATCCATTTATTAACCACAAGGAAATGTACCATTCAGCAAAATTCTATACATTACAAAAGATTCTATTTAAAGGGGGGCGGGGAAGACGGACACAAGCGCGCGCACGCACACACATACACACACACACACACACACACACCCCACAAAGGTACACAAAGAAGACTACCACCCTCTAATTTCCCTGTGGCAAACAAGATAAAGACATGGCCATGAAACCTGTCAATTCATTTCCCCCCCTATAATTCTATGTCACAACCTCTTAACTAAATATTAAATTTTATGATAGATCCACTGTGACTTTTAAATCGTTTCATCTTCAAACTAACTCTCCTGTTAGGTACATCTCCACACCTTTGAGCTAGATGTTGTATTCATTTATAAAATTTCAAATACAAAAGACTAGATAGTTTTTCCAACCACTGGTTGCAACCACAGAACGTCCTCACAAAAATCAAAATTCCAAATATAAAATGGCCAGATTATTCTTCCAACCTTGGGCTAAAACCTATTTTGTGAGCATGCTATATTTAACAATGAGAACAAATTCACACGAGCTGTTCTAACAGAAAACAATGCTTCAATACAAAGCGTTTAAAATAAGTATTCTGTAGGTAAGCAAAATCTATGCCCAAAAAGAGCACACAAATGGAGGTTGAAAGCCAGCACATTACCAACAAGCGGCATACCTCTTCTGCACTGGGTTATAGTTAATACTCCAACAACAACAACTACAACTATTTTTAACACGGCTGGACACTGAAGTTGAAGAAAACGTGAGGGGAGACCCAGATGAAATTGCTGATAGCATGCATTGTTTCTGACGGTCAGAATTAAGCAGCAACTGACTAGATCTGTGTCGTGATATTCACCGGTGAAGCACTAATTAAAAGACGACAAAAAAGCAACCCTTGTTTTGGAGGAGCCCACGCCAAATGACAACCTCCTTTGGGCTCTCAACCTTTGCATAAATTGTCACTTGTGGTATTTGCGGCTTAATTGCAACCCAACCAGCGCTGTCATCCAGTGTTACGGCCACGAAACATGACTTTCTCACTTCCACAACAACACAGCGCTCACTCTTATCAGCTCGCCAACCCAACTCAAAAGGAGACAAATTCATGGAGACTTCCAGATCACCATCAGGGGTGGCAGCCGAGGGGCTCGGGGTGTGGGGCGACCTCCCCAGGCTCTCCTGGCGCTCACCCCCCGGCAGCAGCCGCGGCCCCCGGCAGCCCCGCCGCGCCGCGCTCGCTGCACCTACCTGAAGAACAAGAGATAAGAAAGACGGCAAACGCCAACTTTGCAGCAGCTCCCATTTTCCCGAGGCGCCGGGGAATCCGTAGGAAGTTCTCGCTAGATATCCAGTTCCCTGGGTCTTCCTCGGAGACAAACCTCCTGGTGTAAAATCAACCGTCATAAAACATATTCGGAAGCCCCGACCAAAAAAGAAAAAAAAAAAAAAAAAAAACGTTCACGGGGTTTTAGGGGAAAAAAAAAAGGAAGAAAAAAAAAAGCACAACAATAAAAAATAAAATGCACCACGGGGGAAAAACCGCCACACACACGCACAACACACAAAACCAAACAACGAAAAGCCAACAACAACAAAAGCGGGTTTAAATCACTGTCAAAATCACTGTCAGCTCCGCTCGCCTCTCGGGTCTCTCGGAACAAAACGCCAGGCTGAGGCGACGAAGAGGCGGCGGCGGCGGCGTCCGCTGCCGCCCGGACAGTCTGGGAACCGAGCTGGGTCCGACGTCCGGACCGACCTTCAACCCGGACACCCAAAGTCCGCGGACCACTGGCGGCCGAGCTCGCGGCGGGGACGGCCGAGGCGGCGGCGGCGGCGGCGCGGGGAAGGGGCGGCGGGCAGCGGCGGCGGCGGTGCAGGCGGCGGCCAAGTTCTGGTCCAGGCTCTGACTCCGGCTCCGGGCTCCGGGCTCGGCCGCGTTTTCGGTCTCCTGGCCTCCGCCGGGCCCCGCCCCCCCGACTTCCGGTTCCGGCCCGAAGCTGGAAGCCAGGCGCAGCGGAGGAACGCTCGGCGGCGGCGGCAGCGGCGGCGGTGGCGGCGGCGGCGGCTGCCGGGCACAGCGCGCGTGCCGGGCCGGGAGCGCGAGGAGATTGTCGGGGAAGCTAGAGGCGGGCGCGGGGGAGGGGTGAGAGCGAGGGCGGGGCCCACTGGAGGCGAGGAGGCGGGGCGGAGGGAGGCCCGATACCGCGAGGCCTCGGCGTCCGGCCTGCCTGGGCGAGGGATCCCGCGACAAAGGGGCGCGGGCGCCTCAAAGTCCCTGCGCTGTGGCGGGGCCGTGGCGGGGCCGTGGGTGGGCTAGCGGGCGCGCTAGCGGTGACTTGCACATCGCGCCCCACTGGCCTCTCCGGAGCGCCCGCCCGAATGGCCAGGGGAAGCCCGAAAACACAAGACCCCGAGGCGGGGCGGGTGGCCGCTGACTTCCACCGGCGGCGTCTGCGGCGCACAGTCTTTCCTCTGGGGGACGCCTCGCCCGCTCCGAGCCAGCGCCGAGTCGGTGGAAGCCGGGGTGGGAGCCGTGTCGCCGCGCCCGCCGAGCTGCCGGAGCGAGCTCGGACGCGCGAGCTGCTGGCTGCGCCCCCAGGCTTCGCGCTGAGTCCTCCCGCTGTAGCTCCTGCCTAGGCGTTTTGTGTCTCGGCTAAAAAAAGAAAAAAAGAAAGAGATCGCGGAGAAAAGGGCTGTCCACCTGGTCAGGACACTCACGCCATTTATCACGATGCTCAATTTGAATCCTCTCCCACCATCGCTGTTATACACAAAGCCTTGTGTTGAAAACTATTCTGCACGTAATAGGTTCGCAAATATTTGTTACACTTTGAAGAAAAAACTGGGGATTTCGATCGACATGTTTGATGGTTAGACAAGTGTTTACTTTTTCACATTTTAGCTCTTTGAGGGCCTATATTTACCCCTTAATCCACGTTGATTGCTTACAAGGTGCTGTGCGAGGCACGGAATGGGATCCAACAGGTAAAAAATAGGATACCTACCTCAAGGAGCTCCCAGTATTTGCAGTTTGAAAGTTGGCTGCAGAATACAAGCGAAAGACTATTAAAGGTACTAGCTCCGTCGCCACACTTTAGCGAGCTCTTGTCTTTTTCCTTATTTTATCCCAGCATCCAGAAGTGTCTGACACACGATAAATGCTTAATAAATAAGTTTACAGATGACTGGGGATGACTGCCTTCGTCTTCAATACAATATCCTTACATATACTCCACACATTTTTAAAATAATGAAAGTACTAAAGCAACTGTACGGTTTAATTCATGTTTTACTTGTGGTTTACCAATTCCCACATTTTTCCACAAAGCCAAGCCTTCTCACTTGTATTTAGAGCGTTTTACTTTTCCTCTAAATTACTCTGTATTTCTCTCTATTAAGTTTATCCTGTAATTATCTGCCCATTTCTATAACTCATCAGGCTTATTAATAATCATTGTGCAGCCGGGCTCAGTGGCTCAGCCTGTAATCCCGCGCCTTTGGGAAGCTGAGGTGAGTGGATTGCCTGAGCCCAAGGGTTCGAGACTCGCCTGGGCAACTTGGCGAGACCTCATCTCTACAATAAATCAAAAAAAAAATTAGCCGGGCGTGGTAGCACATGCCTGTAGTTCCAGCTACCTGGAATGCTGAGGCGAAAGAAATACCTGAGCCCAGCAGGTCAAGGCTGCGGTGGCCGGGAGCGGCTGCTGCACTCCAGTCTGGGCAGATAATTACAGGATAAACTTAATAGAGAGAAATACAGAGTAATTTAGAGGAAAAGTAAAACGCTCTAAATACAAGTGAGAAGGCTTGGCTT
>CAUYQG010129856.1:0-17650 GCA_963574415.1 Tarsius wallacei
CATTGCTGAATATCACTAGGGTTGCCTTCGAAGTCCTCCCCTTGGGATGCTATGCACTGACACCAGCACCTAGTTCGCCCGTCAGAGCAATTTCAGAACTCTTTTTCTGGAATGGCCATCAGAGCTGTCATCGTGTTACCCTTGGTATCCTGAAAGTCATCAAAATGTCTCCCTTTCAATGCTTCCTTTTTCTTCAGGTAAAGAAAAAGGTCACTGGGATCAGATCAGGAGTAGGGAGGGTATTCCAGTACAGTTATTTGTACAGCGCATGGTGGCAAGTTCTTCAACTTAATGGTCAGACCTCAACAAATACTGACGACAGCTCTGATGGCCATTCCAGAAAAGGAGTTCCGAAATTGCTCTGACGGGCGAACTAGGTGCTGGTGTCAGTGCATAGCATCCCAAGGGGAGGACTTCGAAGGCAACCCTAGTGATATTCAGCAATGAGGTACAGAGCACTTTTCTAGAACGAGTTTGTGAACTTATTTGTTGGGCCTCACACACAAGGAGACAGGAGGATGTTTCAGATGCCTTCAGAAAAGCCCGTACAAGGCAGAGGGAGGTAGCTGATTTTACCGGGAATTGGGCTGGTCCAGAATTACCTCCTGGAAGAGGGGGGATACCCCAGCCTAGGATAAGGGGCTCACCACGCAGACAAACATTACAGGCATTCAGGGCCAGGGGTCCAACCCAAGTGAATACATGAAGCCTGAAACAGCAAGGGCTCTGTGAGGCCGACGGGCACACCTTCAAACAGCTACAGGTGAGGAGTGGGCAGCGGATGAGTGGGAAAAGATGACACAAAGAGTGCCATGAAGCCAGCCCATTGTGACACCTTGTAAGAGCTCAGGAGCGTATAACTGCACGAGTAGAGAAAAGATGATCTGATCCCATCTAGCACTTTTCTGATGATGCCTGACTTTCTACTTCCTTGATACAATAAACCAATTCTGGGACCTCCAGCAAGCCAGGAGGCCGGCTGAAGCCTCTGTTTCTCCATAGTTGCTTCTTTCTATTAGTCTTTTTCTTTTTTTTTTGAGTCAGAGTCTCACTCTGTCGCCCAGGTTGGAGTGCAGTGGCCACCGCAGCCTCCATCTCCTGGATTCAGGTTTTCCTTCCATCTCAGCCTTCCAAGTTGCTGGAACTACCGGCTACAGGCACACACCACCATGCCCGGCTAATTTTTTTTATTTAATGTAGAGACAAGGTCTCCCCAAGTTGCCCGGGTTGGTCTTGAACCCCTGGGCTCAGGCAATCCTCTTGCCTCCGCCTTCCAAAGTGCTGGGATGACAGGCATAAGGTACCACACCCGGCCTTCTTTCGATTATTCTTAAAATGAAGAATAAGGAGGATGGAGCCAGAAAAGACCTCAATGTCCACTGCTTCACCTTCTACACTTTACAGAGGAGGAAACTGAGGCAGCTTGAGGTCATGGTAAAATCAGGTCTGGAACCCCAGTCTATGTGAGAGTATAGTATCAGATAATAGACGTAAATTACCCCAACAGGCTTAAGCCCATTTGCAGCAGCTATTATAGTCCATATTTATACCACGTGCTACGAAAATATGTTCGACCTCAGTATTAAGTCAAAAATGCAAATAAAAACAACATTTGTCTTTAGCCTACCAGCTATGCAACAATTAATATAATTACCAGTGCCAGCGCAGGCATGGATTTGAAGAAATACAAATTGGTAAGCCTTTCTGGAGGGCAGTTTGGTAATCTTGTACAACACTTGAAAATATGCCTACCCTTTGGCCCAGGAACTCCACCTCTGGGAATTTACCGAAAGTAAATATTTAAACGAGCCTGTCCATGCAAAAATCAGAAACAACATAAATGGCCATCAAAAAAGAACTGGTTAAATAAATTATGGTATGTCCTTGGCCAGCAAAAATGATCATGTCAATCTCTATTTATTCCGCATGAGAAGAGAGTCCCCATACACTAAGTGAAAAAAAAATAAGATTATTAAAAAGCATGTGCTGCTTGCAGAAACTGTCTGTGAGCATATCAGCATAGATGCACAAGAGCATTTCTCTCTTGATGTCTGGATAATTCTGGGTGATCGCTGTCTTCCTCTTTATTTTTTTCCTGTTCTCTCTGAATTTTGACATAATAGTCACATATTATGTTTACACCTGAGAAAAAAATTGTGCAGAAAGTTGATTAATGGTTGCCTAGGGCTGGGGGAGGGGATTAGGGAAAACGGGGGGCGGGGCGACTGCCGATAGGTATGGATGGGGTTTCTTTTGGGGATGATGACAATGTTCTAAAATTGACTGCAGTGATGGCTGCACAGCTGTGAATATACTAAAAACCACTGAATTCGGCAATTTAAACAGTGAGTTGTATGGTATGTTGAATTATATCTCAATAAAACTGTTATAAAACTACAATTTAAAATGGATTTTTAAAAAGGCCTTGAGGTTAAAAAAAAAAAAAAATCAATACATGTGAGCTGAGCCAGAAAACAGGCGAGTTGCATAATGTCCTCACGCAGGGCTGGTCCATTCTCTGGTCTACACAGGCAAAACCCAGTCAACCAGGATTTCTGGAAATACGGTTCCGGTCATTCTGACCCTCCAGCATGGGAGGATTCTGGCCGCTGCCCAGGCCATCAGTCTGGCAGCCAAGTGCCCCACTCTCCTGATGCTGTTATCCACATGCCTCCGCCGTGTAGACAAGTCTCGGAGAGTACTCCACTTCCCAAGAGCCCTTTGGCACGACTGACTCAAACGGCACACCTCACCAACTCTGCTCTGCCCTTCCAAAGCCCCAGAGGCTCAGAGGTTTTTAACAAGTGAATCTTCCCAGTAACATGCCGGGATTGGAACTGACACTGGCTGGGACCAGTGCCCCACTCAGCAGGCGATGAAAGGGACTGGGCGCATCCACGCGTTCACAAAAGCACGTCCTGAGCGCCCACCAGGTAGCAGGCACAGAGACAGCGCCTGCACTTACACGGGGGCACAAGGCAGCCTGGCCTTCTGAAGCTCAGGGACCAGCAGGGGCGAGAGGCAGACGCTGTCGGATCAGCGCGGTGGATGTTTTGAAAAAGGTCAGCACAGGGGGACACTGGGGGCACCTAAGATGGCCCCAAATTCCATCTAAGGGATCGGGTAATGACACGCGAAGCATCTAAGTAATAAACATTTAAACTCGCTACCATCGGTGCCAGGCACTGGGCTAGGCTCTGAGGACACTTAAGAAAGAAGACACAGCCCGTTTTAAGGGCTCACAGACTAGCAGACTTGATGGACATCTCCAAAGTCACTCCCACCTCCCTAGGACAGCCAGGCCAAGGCAGGAGAGTCCTGGCTTGGAGATGATTTGGATGGCTGGAGGGAGGGAGGGAAGAATCCTTATGTTCAGAATTCAATCATCCCCCCAACCGCTGGTGCTTCCGCTCTGGCCCAAGCCACCTTGACCTCTCACCTGCATTAAGCCACGCCTCCTAGCTTCCACCCTTGACCCTCTCAATCCCTTGCCCCTCTCAATCCATTCCCTACACAGCAGACAGCAGGATCCTAGTTTTCTTTCTTTTTTTTTAACAAACAAACAAAAAGAAGACAAGCTCCTATCACTCGTCTGCTCACCACCCTCCAAGAGCTTCCTTTGTCATTCAGAGCAGAAGCTAGCCCTCAACATGCCCGGCAAGGCCACGCCCTCACCTTCACCCCACCATCCCTTCCCTCCTCCTCACCTGCGGCTATTGAAGATATGCCCATGGGCCTCCCAACACCCTCACTGTTTCAGGCTCCACATCCCTGCTCAGGTGGGTCCCCTGGCCCTGAATGCCTGATACTGTTTGTCTACCGATGAGCCCCTTATCCCAGGCTGGGGTATTCCCCTTCTGCAGGAGGCCACTGTGGACCAGCCTAATTCCCAGTAGAAAGGATCATCTCAGCTCGGTGGCTCAGCCTGCAATTCCCCACTTTGGGAGACCGAGGTGAATGGATTGACTGAGCCCAAGGGCTCGAGACCAGCCTGGGCAACTTAGCGAGACCTCGTCTCTACGATAAATAAGTAAATAAATAAATAAGCCAGGCGTGGTAGCGTGTGTCTGCAGTTCCAGCTACTTGGAAGACTGAGGTGGAAGGATCCCCGTAGCCCAGTGGGTCGACACCGGGGTGGCCGTGAGCTTGCCACTGTACTCCAGCCTGGGCGACAGAGTAAGACTCCAACTCAAAAAAATAAAAAAGAAAAAGAAGGGATCACCTCACCCTACCTTGTACGGGCTTTTATGAAGGCATCAGAAACATCCTCCTGCCTCGCTTTGCTTATGCCTCTGTTTCCCTTGGACCTAAAACTAGATGGATTGAAAGAACAGAAATGTATTTGTTCACAGTTCAGAATTCCAAAATCAAGGTGTCGGCAGGGTCGAACTCTCTCTGACCTTCCTAGGGGGACATCCTGTCTTCCTCACGTGTGGTAACTGCCCACAGTCCTTGCTGTCCTTGGTTTGTGGCTGGGTCACTGCAGCCACACGGGCCTCCTTCCTTCTGTGTCTTGTCTGTCTGTGTCCAAACAGTCCCCTTTTTTATAAGGACACCAGTCACATTAGATCAGAGCCCACCTAATGACCTCATTTTAACTTGATTAACTCTGTAGAGAGCCTCTTTCTTTCTTTCTTTTCTATTTTAGAGACAGGGTACCACTCTACTGCTCAGGCTGGGATGCAGTGGCATGAACATAGCTCTCTGTAATCTTGCGTTTCTGGACTCAAGCAATCCTTCCACCTCAGCCTCCTGGGTAGCTGGGACTACAGGCGCACACAACCAAGTCTGACAAATTTTGTCTCTAAATTTTATCATAGAGACGGGGGTCTCACTACGTTGCCTAGTCTGGTCTCGAACTCCTGGCCTCATGCAATCCTCCAGCCTTGGCCTCCCAAAGCACTGGGATTACAGGCGTGAGCCACCGTGCCCGGTCTGTAGAGAGTTTATTACTCAATAAGGTCACAATCGGGTTCTGGAGGTCAGGACTTCGGGACATCTTTTTGAGCAGAAGACAATTCAACCCATAACCATCACCACCACCACCACCACCATCATCAGGACAGCTAACACTTCCATCCTCCTGGTTTCCGTGTGCCAGGCTCCATTCTCAGTACTCGCCACACCTCACGTCGGACAGTTCTCACCACCACCCCCGGAGACAGAAGTCTTATTCTCTCCACTTGACAGGTAACAAAACTGAGGCTCAGAGAAGTTTGGAACTTGCTCAAGGTCATCAGATAGCCAGTAAAAGGCCGAGTTAGGACTCACACCTGGTCCAGGATCTAAACGTTTACCAGTCGTCTATACCACAGAAGCGGCTTTGTTTCTGATGGTATTATTACCCTCCACGGACTCTCTGTCAGGTCCCACACAATTACCATCTGCAAACGCTTAGCACTGTTCCTTTCTTCAAGTTGGAAGTTTAAAATACCATCGCTGAACTCAACTTACCCCGACCAGCTCTCAACTTGTTCCAGGATGGGAACAAACACCCCACATAGCCACATGTTACATCCATTATGAGTCTCAGGGAAAATGAGTTTTGTGCTTCAGCCCTGCTTAAGCAAATGCCCCAATGTGTTGTTCTCCGAAGCCACTTCCTGGAGAAAGGGATGACATCTCCCAGAACCCAGGCAGCGTGGCCCAGCAGGTGGCTCCTGGTTGCCCAGGAAACTCCAGGGTGGCTGATGAAAGGATCTCAGGGCTGGATCAGGAAGCCTGGGCCCGCATCTCGGCTTCCATTGCCTCCTCTCCACGCACTCCCCAGAGCACCAGGGCCTGATCCTCACCGACAATGCAAAAACGTTCTCGGATTTAGCAAGAAAGAGATGGTCCGACTCTAAGCCAAAGGGAAATGAAGGACTAGTTCATTCAGCAAACGTGAATTAAGCATCTGGTCTACCGCAGAGCGGGCACTTAGCTAAGGGGATACTGAGGACTCACCAAGACGAAGAAGACGGCAGCGGGGAGAAAACCAGTGTTTGTGTGTGTGCACACGTGAGTGTGTGTGAGTGTGTAGGTATGAGCGTGTGTGAGAGCGTCTGAGTATGTCCGAGTGTATATATGAGTGTGTGAGTGTGTAAGAGTGTGTATATGAATGTGTGAGAGTGTATGAGTGTGTGCACATGTGTATGTGTGAGTGTGTGTATGAGTGTGTGTACGTGAGTGTGTATATGTGTGTGAGTGTGCGTATGTGAATATGTGTATTTGAGTATGTGAGTGTGTGCACGAGTGTGTGTATAAGTTTGTGTCTGAGTGTGCATGTTTGCACGTGTATGTGTATGTGTATGAAAGTGTGTATGAGTTTGTGTGAGTGTGTATGTGTGCACGTGTGTGTGAGCGTGTGCGTGTGTGTGTGAAGCAGGCACTTTCATGTATTTTCTCACTCACCCACTGCACGGTAAAGCAAGTCATCTCCATCTTGTAGCTGAAGAAATGAGAGTTCAGCAAGTTAGGAGACTGGTCCAGGGACACCCAGTGAGGAAGCAGAGGGCCTGGGCTGGTCTTGGCGTGAGCGGCCAAAAATTCCAGGCGCATTCTTCTTCCCCGGCCCGACCGAAGCTTAAGCAGGAAGGCGACAGCTCCGATGTGTTCAGGAGAATCCCCGGCGACAGCTCAGAGTGGGGACGGAGAGCACAGTAAGCGGGGAGAGGGCTGGGCGACTCAGGGAGGCCACTCAGAGGGTTGGCCAAGGCAGGGACGGGGCGGGCACCAGGGCTGGACTGGAGACACTGGAACAGACGCCTTCAGAACTGGTTTGGTTCAGAGGAAGAGGGGGAGAGACAGACAATGGGCACCGGCATGAAGAGTCTCAAGCTCAGGCCTAGGAAGCCAGGACACCAGGAAAACCATGTCCCAACTCCACTTCCTGTTCTGCTTAAACAGGAACCAGAGAGCTGCTGTGGTGGGAGGAGAAGACGAGAAAGAAGAGAGGACACAGACCTGCTTCTTCCTCACCTCATCTTGCACGGAAGCAGGAACTGACCACTCCCAGGGACGCACACACTGGGAGGACCAGCGGGCTGAGGGGGCTGCAGTCCTTTGAGGCACAGACCAACTCAGCCTCCCCAGCAAGCCAGAACACTCACGTCACGGCCTCCCTCCTCCCCACACCCCTCATGCAATCAACCCCAAGCCTGCCAATCCCCGTTCCTCTCCATCCTCCCTCCCAGATGGGTCCAAGGGCACCCCAGTCCGTCTTCCTGCCTCCAGCCCTTGTCCTCACCCACCTAATCCACTCAGTCCACTGAGGCCAGAGTCATCCTTCCAAAGGCAGGCACCACACCCCCCTGCCGTCAGCCTTCAGTGGCTCCTCAGTGAGTTCAAGGTGAAGTCCCAGCTTCCGGACGTGGCTCCATCTTCCCTTGGGCCCTTCACACGAGGCTCCGACCACACGAAGTCACTCATCACTCCCAGCACACACGGTGCTGTTTCTACCATCCCCACCCGGGTCTGGGTTCCCCACACCTAGAATTTCCTTCCCTGCCTTCTGTTCTTTACTGGCTGATTCCCAGCCATTATTGAAGATTCAGCTCAAGGATCACACCCTGTAACAAGTCTTCTCGGACCCTCCCTGCAAGTGGGGCCGGGCATCTCTTCATATGCACCCAAGATATGTTATGTTCCTGTAGAACCACACAAAACACACAGACCATAATGATCAGTGCACATCCGTCCCCGTTCACAAGAGAGGCTCTCGGACAACAGAGATGGTGCCCGTGTACAACACGACCACTGGCACATAGTAGGCACTTAGTTAAAAAAGGACAGCTGGAGAGAGAGAAGGGGAGAAGGAGGAGAAGGGGAAAAGGGAGAGGAGGAGGGAAGAGACATCAAACGTGTTGGGTTCTCAAATAATAATTGCAACAGGAAGGGTCAGGAAAGGCTTTACAATGACTGTGCAGCCCAGCCATGCTTTTTTTTAACTTTTATTATAGCTCACTATCAATTTGATATAAATATATAAAAAGTAAGCAGCCCCACCCTCCCTTCCTCTCAGGGGCAAAGTCTTTGCACCTTCTTCCCTGCTATTTGTCAAGCACTGGAGTGAATCTGATTGCCCAGAGAGGGCTCTGCTTTCCCTCAGGGTCACACAGCAAGGAATGGGGATGGATGGAGGGGAGGGGACCTTGATGGGCAGGCAGCCCCGCAACGCCTCCCTGGGGTCCTGGGGGGCCCGGGCCTTGGCTGCGCGGAGAACTGCTCCTGGCTGCTGGGCCGGCAGGTGCCCTCTGTCTGTCTTTCCCAAAGTCTCTGCTCCAACAGAGCCAGCCCAGCAGGCAGGAACAGGCAGTCAGGATGGAGAAGGCCAGGTCCCAGCAGAGACAGACTCCTGAGACAGGCCCCGCTGGTTCTGGAGCTGGTGGGTGTGATCATGCTGTCACTTACAGAAGGGGGTCAGTGCCCTGGGGGGTTGCTCCCTGGCTGAGTCCAGCGTCAGGCCCAGTGCCAGGAGCAGCCAGCCTCAGGCCGGGGTTCACCCCAGGCTGGGTGTCGGGTTAGTTGTGCCAGGGAAGGGCCTTCTCACATGCTCCCATCCCACGGCATCTTGGGCCAGGGGTACCTGCGCCAGGGCACCTGGCCAGGGTACCTTTTGACCTCGCTCGGGGTTCCAGATGAAGCCCAGATCGGGGACCGTTGCTTGAACCCTCGGTCCGAGCGTGCTTTAAAGAGTAAGTTGAATTTCGGGGAGATGGAGAAAAGCAATTCAGACAGAAGGAACAGCAAGCCCCTGAAGGTAGGAAAGTAAATGTTTTGGTAGAGAATTCTGAACAGGGTGGTGGGCTACAGCACAGGCTGAATGGGGAGGGTGCGGTGAACCTGGACTTTTCTAGATGCCATGTGAGTGTCCATCCCGTTGTGTGTAAGTTAAGACTTTTTTTTTTTTTTAGCTACAAGTAACAGAAAACCCAACTCAGGATAGTCTAAAGGTAGTGTTCAGTGTTTCATTCCTTCCATTTTCCTGGTTTGACCCTGCCAACACGTTCTCCCTAAGCTAGGCACCCCCATGGCCCCAAGATGGCTGCCACAACTCCAGATATCACACGCCGATGTCCAGACCCCGAAGACATTTTCTTCTTAAACGTCTCTTCTTAAGATGGAGAACATCTTTCGCTACCCCGACCCCCAGACAACTCCCCATTCATATTTCATCGGCCAGAGCTTTGTCAGTTGCCCGTGAGGAAGCCAATCACTCACCCGGGGAACGGGGCCACAGCGATTCACCCTGGGGCCAGGACTGACCTCCCTAAAGCCCCTGGAAGGTGGTCATCTCCAAGATCGATGCTTTGCCCGCTGAAAAGCAGAGGAAAGGGTGCAGGCCAGCAGCCAGCAGTGTCTGCTACCCCCTGTCACTCACTCGCCTCCACCGCATGCCACGTCTCGGAGTCAGTCCACAAATATCCACATCTCCACCCTGCGGCTGTTCTATTTTAGGGCTGAGGAAGTAACTGTCCTAGGAGAGGAAACTTGCTAACGACTATTATGGGAAGGTCTCCTATAAACAACACCCTAGTTGGCTTTTCTAGATCAGGAGTTCTGTGGCAGTGGGGACACAGAAATGATGGCATTCCAGAGAGAAACCCCTAATGCCATTTCACTTCAGCTAAGAGTTTCACCTTGTTCCTTGAACAAATGTCTTCCCGAGACCTACCCCCCGGAAGAACCAGCACTTTCCTATTACAAGGACTTTGATCGGCTCTTCTCAGCCGTGGATACCCTTCCCTCGCTCTGGCACTTACAGAAATCCTGCCCACGTGGAAGAGCAGGCTTAGCCAGCATCTCTCCTGCAAAGCTTTCTCTGACCACCCCGCCGGGGGAGATGCCCCCTCCCTGCACACTCATGGCCGCTCTCTGGTAACCCTCCTATGGCAGTGCCTGATGTCTGTCCTGAGTCACTAACGGTGACGCACTCTCCTCTTCGACTCGGCTGCGAGGTAGTCTAGCGCATGGACTTGGTATTTTTCATGGACTTGGGATTTTTCTGCTCGGGGCTGGGTGTCCATGTCGCTGTGCATGAGTGGACGTTTTTTAACTGCAAGCGACCGAAAGCCCAATCCAGAGTAGTCTAAAGGTAAGGTGTCTCCTTCCTTCCATGATTCTGCCCTGACACAAACCAGGAAAAGTCTGTGCAATGGAAACTCTAAAAATTGAATTTGCTCCTTCCAGGCTTCCTCTCCCGAGGACCATGCAAATGAGAGCTCTTAATCTCATGCTGGAAACCACTCATTTTTGCTGAGTACCTATGATGTGCCAGGCACTCACTCAGCCACTTTCCCTATATATTGCTTTACTTGACACCCTAAAAAAAACTGTGAGGTTTTTCACAATTTGCAGAAGGAGAAACCGAAGCACAGGGAGACTAACAGAAAGACTAAGGGGAGATTCTTCCAAGGCCACAGGGGATGCAAATTGAAGTCTATAGGCAGCACTGTGTCACGGTCAAGAGCACGATATTGACCACAGATCTCCTTGCCCAAGGCCCTGCCACTTAGGAGCAAATAACCTTGGGGGAGTTAGCCGGGCTCTGTATATCCCTGGTGCCTCATGTAGAAAATGGAGATAAAAACAGTACTTACTTTATGGGGTTATGATGAGGATTCCGTGAGCTCACCGAAGAAACCGCGGACATGGATTAATAAGCAGTCGGTATTAGCTCTCATTATTGTTTCCAAGTCCAGTGGTTTTTGCAAGGCCTCATGACAAAGGCCCCCACCCTCCATCCACCAAGTCACCTTAGGCAAGAAAGAATGACCGGCCCACTGGAGACACGGCGAGAACCGTGCCCAGAGGCACAGCCTCGGACAACAGCGGGTCAAAGACCGGGAAGGCAACGATGCCAGAAAGCAACGACGCCAAGTTCCATCCCGTAACGGCATTCAGCAACAGCTCAGCCCTCACGTCGGGGGTGGTCCCGGGGGAACTTCTAGGGGAAAGGACATCACATGAGCCAGGAACCAGCTCAGCTCCCCGATGCCCGACTACTGACCATACACCAAGGAACAGTCCCTTAGCCGGGTCAGATTTTGAGGTAAAAGGCATGTAGCCCTTCCCTGAAAAGCTAATGCTCACGGCGGCTCTGGGCCGAGGCTGAGGGAGTCTCCAAAGCCAGACACCTGCTGGAGACACACTGTTCCATCAGCCTTGAAGGCAAGAAAGGACCCTTAAGTCCCTGAGACTCCTGCCCGCCCCCCACAGTCGCTGGCCACTGTTACCTGGCAGGGAGGATGGGTCAGGACAGGAGTTAGCATCCCCTCCATGTGGGTGAGGAACTGAAGGCCAAAGAGGACAAATGGCTGTTATTTAGGTCACATAACTAGTCGGTGTCAATTCTGGACCAGAACTCAGGATTTCTCGACTCAATGCTATGTTCATTATTTTACTATTCTGTCTTTTGCATCCTCTGTACTTATCTCCTCCGGGCGTATAAATTTCCTTACTGTCTTCTCCGCAATAGACACGGGGCTAGACACTGGGGGTTACAAAGATGCCCAAGACCCTTACCACGTCCCCACTAACACCAGCAACAGGTCCCTACAGGGGACACACAGGACGTGCTCAGTCAGCGGTTGCCGACCCGAATCCGATTTTTTTATTCCTAATGTTCTGTTATAGATCCTGGTTCTCGAGTCCCAAAATGGCAATTTTTACATTTTTATAAATGTTCATTCTTCTCCTGGTCTGAAAAAGAAGATTGACTATATTCAGCTAGTTGGTTCCAACCTGGGGTCTCCCAGGACCGCTGACACCACTTTAGTGCACAGAACCCCAATGGGGTCAAAGTCTCCTCGATGAAGAGGGTCTGAACCATTCCTCCCATCAGGCTAGAGAGACGGTGAGGAAGCTTGTATCTGTCTCAGGGTCCGAGTGAGGAGAAAAGGCCCCGGTGCAAACTTTAAAACCTCAGTGGCTATCCCGCGCCTTGGGAGGCTGAGGTGAGTGGCTTGCCTGAGCCCGCGGGTTCGAGACTCGCCTGGGCAACTTGGTGAGACCTCATCTCTACAATAAATCAAAAAATTAGCCAGGTGTGGTAGCGCCCGCCTGTAGTTCCAGCTACTCGGAAGGCTGAGGCGGAAGGATCGCCTGAGCCCAGCAGGTCGAGGCTGCGGTGGCCAGGAGCAGCCACTGCACTCCAGTCTGGGCGATGGAGTGAGACGCCAACTCAAAAAAAAAAACCTCAGTAGGAGACCTCAGAATCTTTGAGATTTCCATCCACCGACCATCCCTCTGAGCCGTCCTGTATCTACGTATCTGCCAAGACCACGGAACTCAGGAGAGACAACTCTGAAGGAATAGCTGAGCAAGGCGGGTGTGGGCCTTAGCATATACCACCAGTGTGGTGTTAACATCTTGGGCCCGGGAGTGCCCATAAAAACAACAGGACCCAGGAAACACTTAGGACCTCTACTCTAGCTTAGAACTGCTCTGTAGAGACATCCCTGCTGTCCAAGATAGGTGGGACTCGCACGGGATATAAACCACCAAGCCCCCGAACCACAAAGGAAAAACTGGCTCCTCTAGAATGAGCATAGCAAAGCAGCCTGAAAGAGAACATCAGGATGTTTAAAAACAAAGACATAAACTGTGGGAGAGGAGCCCTAAGGAAAGAACAGGACACACACGGATAGAAGGCCAGGCTGAACGGAAAGAGAACCAAGAATGTCTAGAAGCAAAATGCATAGTCATTAAGAGGAAAAACTCAGGGAGAAAATTCAACAAATGTGGTAACGCAGCCAAGTAACTTACGCCAACGTCCCTGCCCTGTGCCTGCTGTGTGCTGGGCCCTGTGCTGGGCACAAGGGGGCGAGAAGAGTAACATGCGGTCTCACCCCACCGCCCCCAGTCCCCTTCATCTCGCAGGTGAGGCAACCACTGGCACAAACGCACCTTCCTGCAAGACAGCTCTAACACTGGTGCCCATCGTAGGATCCTTGGGCTGGGCGTTTTTCCGACGTGATCTCAGTTAAGACAGTCCGGTCAGTGCAGAACGGAGGGAGAGGCAGGGTCAGCAGGAGATCTCAGAACCTTTGAGCTCTCCATCCACCAGCCATCCCTCTGAGCCATCCCGTACTTACGTATCTATCTACCCAGACCACAGGACTTAGGAGAGGTAACCCCCAAGGAAGAGCTGAGCAACCCTCAGCTAGGATAATTATTTACGAAACGACAACGAAATTGACACACGGTGTTGTTATCAAGGCAGAAGCCTTGACGAAAATTCACGACCAGCTTTGGAAAAGGAAATGCAAATATGCCCCAGAAGCCATTAACAGACAGGGACCTGACACCCTTCCTCCTGTCCTGCCCACGATGACCCTCCCCCTGTCCTGACAGGCGCTGCTCTTTATCCCAGACCAGACTCCAACCAGGAGCCCGCCATTGGAGGGACATACTTACTTAGCTTTCTGTATTTCTAACTCTATGCACCTTCTCACTTCCTGACTTTGACCGGCAGAGGAAGAGGAAATGCCAAAAATATTACAGTACAAGACAAGCCTGGTTCGCGGCATTTCCAAGGGATGGGGCCTGAAGGGACTGGCAGGGGAACCCCCGTTGCCAGCGAGCCCCATTTCTTTGTAACCCGGCTCGTGTGTCTCTCCAAAGTGCTTAAGGTCTCGGGAAACTGTCTGTTTCTGGGGAGTAGCTGGGACAGGAGCCCATGTTCTCTAAATAACCGAGAGGACTTCAGAAATCTGGTCTTAATTACCCCCTCGCGGCGACGTGGCTGCACAATACATCGTGGCATTTCCCTTTCACTCAGAAGACAGGGCCACCGTACCATACGCCACCTGTGGACCAGGCCCTACCATTGCTTTTTTTTCCCTCCTAAGGATTCAGACAGATTTGCCGCAATTGAACCATACGCTCTCTCCTGACCTGTCTTGGGGCCAATGGTCTGCTCTGAGAATAGGGCTGGCTAAGGTTAGGGACCTAGCCATGGCTTCAGAACCAAGGTTATAGCTGTACTAAAGCCACAAGAGTAGGACTTTATACTCTGCTGGGAAACAAACCAAGGACTGTCTTGAATTCAGAGGACCAAGCCTGCACCCCATGCCCCGCCTCTTGGGAGAGGATGTCAGGGCAGGTAGGCTGGCAGGGGGCTTTCATGGATTGGTAAATTTCATTTATTCACGAGGCCGGGTGAGACTAGTTCGAGTCCCTGGGTAGAAGATGGACTGTGGGGCCTGCAGCCTGAAGGATGCACAGCGAAATGGACCCTCAGTGCCAATGCCTCACCGGAAGCCTGGCACAGAGGAGCGCTTGGAGGAAGGAATGACCAGGAGGATCCCAAGGGAGACTGAGTCCCACCCAGGCATCACTACGATTACAGAAAGATGTCCCTGACCTCTCCGCCCCGTGGGTTAGGGTCCTCTCCCAGGGCTTCCATAACACCCCAAAGATACCTACACCCTACTCTCCCGGGGCTTCCATAACACCCCAAAGATACCTACACGGGTTACACGGCAATGCGGAATTAAGGGTGCAGGTGAAATTAAGGTTGCTAAGCTGTTGACCTTAAAACAGGAGGAGCTGCCCAGGTTATACAGGTGGCCAGGTGTAATCACTTTAAGGGTCCTTAAAGATGGAAGAAGGTGCCAGAAGGGAGAACCAAAGAGAGGGCAGTATGAGACGGATTGAGACCAACAGGCTAGCTCTGCAGGTGGAGGAAGGAGACCACAAGCTGAAGAATGCAGGTGGCCTCCAGACGCTGGAAAAGGGAACAGGTCCTCCCTTCGAGCTTCCAGAAGGAATGCAGCCCTGCTGACACCTAGATTTCAGCCCAATGAGACCCATTCTAGACGTGCGGCCTCCACAACTGTGAGATAGTAAATCTGTATGGTGTAAGCCACTAGGTATATGGTCATTTGTTATGGCAGTAATAGGAAACTCATACACTATCACTACACTTATCCTAATATGATGTAATTTTTTTTTTGAGTTGGAGTCTCACTCTGTCGCTCAGGCTGGAGTGCAGTGGCACATTCACAGCCACCTCAGTTGAGTCGGCCTGCTGGGCTCCGGCAATCCTTCCGCCTCAGCCTTCCAAGTAGCCGGAATTACAGGCGAGCGCTACCATGCCCAGCTAATTTTTTTGATTTGTTGCAGAGACGAGGTCTTGCCAAGTTGCCTGGGCTGGTCTCGAACCCGCAGGCTCAGGCAATCCACTTGTCTCGGCCTCCCAAAGTGCTGGGATTACAGGTTGAGCCACTGAGCCCGGCCTATAATTTTAATTTATGTGTCTATCACCCCTATCAACAGTAATCATCATAATAATAGCTAACATTTGTTGAGCTTACACTTACTATGAGCACTTACTATGAGGTAAGGCCTGCATCAAGAGTTTCATCCACATAAAGTCCTTTAGAAAAGGTGACTTTATTGTGTGTGTGTGTGTGTGTGTGTGTGTGTGTGTGTGTGTGTGTTTTAGTCTCAATGTGTCACCCAGGCTGGAGTGCAGAATCACAGCTCACTGCAGCCTCAAACTCCTGGGCTCAAGCAATCCTCCTACCTCAGCCTCCCAAGTAGCTAGGACTACAGGCATGCACTACCACGTCCAGGTAATTTTTCTGATTTTTTTTTTTTTTTTTTTTTTTGTAGAGACGAGGTCTCGCTATGTTGCCCAGGCTGGCCTCAAACTCTTGGACTCAAGCGATCCTCCCATCTCGGCCACCCAAAGTGCTGGGATTACAGGCATGAGCCACCGCACCACCCTAAAAAAGGTTACTTTTAATTGAACACTGATGAAGGTAAACACAGGAACTTGAGAGTGGGTGAGGAAGTCAAAGACATCTTCCAGAAGATGACACGGGCGTGTTTTGAAAAGTGAGTAGGACTCGGCCAGAGAGAAAGGAAGAGTATTCCAGGCAGGGAGAAAAACGTAAGACATTCAGAGACAGGAAATGGCGGGATGTGTGTGGGCCAGCTGTCTGGTAGCTCTGCTGCAGGCTGGTAATAATGTCTCCAGCCTGGAAGTCTCCTTGGAGGTCCACAGTCCCACGGTCTCCTGCCTGCCAGGACGCCTCCTAGACACCTCCAACGTAGCATGGCTGATACAGGGCCCAATTTTCCCCAGGACCATATTCCTCCTCATCTTCCTCACCTCCCCAAATGACACCACCATGCACCTGGCTGTTCAGGAACCCCCAGAGTCATCCCCAAGTCTTCCCTTGCCCACCAGACCTCATCAATTCCATCTCCAAGATCTAAGTAGGGTCCATCCACTTCTGCCTCCACCGTCACCACCCTGGTCTGAGCCACTAAGGTCTCTCCTCCCACATGGCCTCCCTGTTTTCCCCCTATGATCCATTCTTGACCAGGCAATCAATCTCTTCAGTGTGTCAAGCAGATCTCACGGCTGGGCTGAAACTCACCAATGCTGCCCTTCGTGTTTGGGGAGGAGACCCTCCCCAGCATGGCCTAGAATCAGCTGTGCGACGTGGCCCCGCCTCCCTCTCAAACCTCGCCTGTGCCAGTCTCCCCACCCCTCCCTCACACTCCAGCCCCGACCCTCCTCCCTCTTATAACACATCCAGCTCTTCTGTGCAGAGCCGACTTGGCACATTCCCACTCCTCTGCCTGGAACGCCCTCCCACTGATAACAAGTGTCACTACCATCTTTCATTCGCTAGAACTTACTTGCTTCTTGGCGGGTGCCTGTCTCCTCCAGAGGAAGACAAGTTCCAGGAGGGCGGGGTCAGGTATGTACCATCAGGACTTTACACAGCCCCCGATACTGCACAATGCTCAATACATGGTTGTTAATTGGCCAATTAAAAGAGAAAGTGTGAAGCTGACACTGAAAGATGAGGCTGGAAACGGGAGGCCTTGAGAACAGGGTCTTATTCATCTTTACACGACTGGCACTCCCCGCCGGGGAGCCACGGAGCAAATGTTTCACTGGCTGCAGGAAAGAATGAGTCAATTCTAAATGAACCTGAGAAACGCTGTCCTTTCTGGGCAAGGCTCCCAAAGGGGTTCCCTCTCCTTTTCAGGGCTTCTTAGGAATAACATGTCTAGGGCACACCGCAAGCACTCAATAAATGGGGTCACTGTCATTGTCGCTTATGGGGGGATCACGCAGTCTCCCAGAAAAGACTTCTTTCGGAACCCGTGCCAGATAGAGTAGTGGGTGGATGAAGAAACAGGGAGAGAAAAATGAAAACAGGCAGGCGGATCCGGTCAAAGGCAACAGAGACCTCGGCAGGGAAAAGGCTCGAGCAATGCTGTCCCGAGTAACTGGGTCTCCTTCTCTCCTCTAGACTTCAGCCACCTGGCTGCAGCGTGGCAATGCCAGCCACGAGGTGAGTCCTCACCAGGCAGGGCTCAACCAGATGCACACATTCATCCTGGGGCCTGCAAGACTTGCACTGATTTTGAAAATCTGGCTCGCTGTGGCTGGTGAAGACTGGGGAGGTGGAGAGAATTTCAATTTCCCTCACCAAATGGCAAGCTTGCGAAAAGTCCTTTCTCTCCCACATTATCACATACTAAAAATGAAAAACCAGCCATTCAGAGCTCTCCCGAGAAAAATAGATGGGCTGCTTAGATCACGAGAAACAGGGGGGCTGAAACTCGAGTCTACAGAACATCATACGGTTCATTATGTGCTAAGATACTGCCCGTTTTTGGACTTGGGGATTTCTATTTT
>CAUYQG010129858.1:0-19336 GCA_963574415.1 Tarsius wallacei
TGGGATTAGTTGTGGCTTTATATTTATGTTTTTAATTGTGTTTATTTATGCTTTTTCTCTCTTTTTCTTAGTCAGTCTAGGGGTACATCAATCATATTTATTCTTTCAAAAACACTAGCTTTTTGTTTTGTTGAACTTTTCTATGATATTTTTGCCTTCCATATCCTAGAGTTGAACCTTTTTCTTGATGATCTGGATTCTTCTGCTGAAGTTAGGGTTTTGGTGGTCTTGATTTTCCAGCTCTCTTAGGTGAGATGTTAGCCTGTTCACTTGTCATCTTTCTGTTTTCTTAATGTGGGTGTGTGTAGGGCTATACATTTACCTTTCAGTACTGTTTTTATGGCACCCCAGAGGTTCTGGTAAGATGTGTCTTTGTTTTCATCATTTTCCAGGAATCTTTTAATTTCTGTCTTGGTATCTGTGTTGGTCAAAAAGTCATTCAGCATTCTGTTGTTTAGCATCCATGTATTTGTGTGTTTGGGGGGATCTTGTTGATGTCAATATTTCTTTTTATTCCATTGTGGTCTGAGAAGGTGTATAATATTATTTCGGTCTTATGGAATTAGTTTATATTTGATTTATGGCCAAGAATTTGGTCGATGTTGAAGTATGTTCCATGTGGAGATTAGTAGATAGTATATTCTGTGCTAGGATGAAGTGTTCTGTAGATATCTGTTGAATCCATTTGGTCAAGCATCAAGTTGAGGTACCTGAACTCCTTATTGAATTTTTGCTTGGATGATCTATCTAAGGTTGTTAGTGGGGTGTTTAAGTCTCCAGTTATGATAGTGTTAGAGTCAATGACCTCTTTTAGTTTACTAGGTAGTTATATAAATCTTGATGCATCTGTGTTGGATGCATATATGTATGGATATATCTTGCTGGTGGATTGAACCTTTTATCATTATGCTATGTCCTTCTGTACCCTTTTAATTTTTGATAACTTGAAGACTGTTTTGTCTTAGAATCACAACTCCTGCCATGTTTGTTGCCTGTTCACTTAATGTTTATTTTCCATCCTCTAACTTTGTAGATTGGTGTACTTTTTATTGATATGTGTTTCCTGGGGGCAGCATATTGTTGGGCCATGCTTTTTATCCAGTAGTATTCTATGTCTTTTCAGAGATACATTTAGTCCATTCACCTTCAAGCTAATTATTGAAATGTGAGAGTTCATCTCTGCCATGAGGCTCTTATAAAGTTTTTTGTTGTTGTTGTTTCCCTTTAACTTTTGCATTGATATATGTGTGTTTTCAATTTTGCAGAAACATTGTATGCTCTGTTGGCTTTGTGTTTTCTTGTTCTCTTGTGAAGTGCATGGTAATACTCTTTCTTTTCCTTTCTTCTGTGCTTAAGACCTTCTTAATTATCTCCTGTAGAGCTGGTCTAGAAGTAGCATAATCTCTTATGATTTTCCATCTCTAATGAAATTTAGCTTAGATTGGTAGAAAGTTCTTGATTGGAATTGTTTATCAACAAGGGTGCCTGAACGATGCATATTTGTATACCTAACCCTTAACTGTATCCCACAATCTTAAAATAAAAAATATGTTTTAAAAAAAAGAATTGCTATGAGAGATAAAATAGAGTGGAAACATAACCTTGTTTTGGTAAAGTCTGCAATGTTTTACAAAGTTTTCACAAGCAAGAAGGAAAAAAAACCAAAGCATTTTATTTCTAACTGCATTTCTTTCTTTCCCATCAAATGCCACATATTTTTGTTCTTGTTTCCATTAATAAATAAATTTAACAACCATGAAAAAAATTGTGAGAAATTAACAAAGAAGCAAAAAAAAATTTTTGAACATTAAAAAAAAGAAAAACAAACTGTGCCTTCTTGTGGCATGTTCTGTAATTGTTCCTCTCCTCTGCTTCTCTGCTGTCTCCTACAGAGCTTCTATCTCTTTCACTGTCTTCCCAGTGTCAGGACCAGGTATTGAGACAGGGCAGTGGGGGTGGGTGGGGCTTCAATCCTCTGCTCCCAATCTCATATGATCAGGGGGATCCCCTCTGGTGGGGAGGTGCAGCATGGTCTCTTCCCCAGGTATGTACTCACGGGGGTGGGGGGGGTGGGGAGGCAGGGTGCCCCAGCTAGGCCTATCCTGGAATGGAGTTCTGTTGAGTCTGATGTTCAGGGTCTGCCTGGGTTTGTCCATCTCAGTAGTGCCTCAGGCGTATAGGTCTCACTTTCAGAGAATTGCTGGGCAGAAAGGGGGTGGGGTCAGCCCAGACTCACCTCTAATCTCTTTGGAGGTCTTCCTCATCTTTTTCTGGTCACACCCTTTTTCCCACAGTTGAACCAGAGTAGGGGGTGTGGCGCCTGAGACTCAGCACTGGTCCTGTCCCTCTGAAGATTGTGCTTTCAGGATATTCCTTTGGGTCATGATCAACCCCTGCTAGTCATGGAGATTGGATCTGTTGCTCCATGGTGAGCAAGTCAGAGCACTTTCCTGCCCCATTTTCAAGATAGTGGCAGGGTGCCTCTTTCGTCTTCTCTGGTGGGACTCTGACTCTGGACTCCCTCCACAGTCCTTGTTGCCAGTGTCCGAACAGGTGCTGCAGTGATGAAGCAAACCCTGGAGCCTGCAGTCTCTCCCACTGCAGTGGTCAAGTAGAGCCTGTAGCCAGCAGTGTCTCCAGGATGCTTCTTTGCAGGAAGACTTTTGTCAATTTAAAAAATGTCAGCCAGGCTCGGTGGCTCAGCCTGTAATCCCGCGCCTTGGGAGGCTGAGGTGAGTGGATTGCCTGAGCCGGCAGGTTCGAGACCCGCCTGGGCAAGCGAGACCTCATCTCTACAATAAATCAAAAAATTAGCCAGGCATGGTAGCGTGCACCTGTAGTTCCAGCTACTTGGAAGGCTGAGGCGGAAGGATCGCTGGAGCCCAGCAGATCGAGGCTGCGGTGGCCGGGAACGGCCACTGCACTCCAGTCTGGGCGACAGAGTGAGACTCCAAATCAAAAAAAAAAAAAAGAAAAAAAATCCAACTGTATGCACATGCATATTCGAGAGGCTGAGGCAAGAGGATCACTTGAGCCGAGGAGGTCAAGGCTGCAGTGAATTATGATTGAGCCACTGCACTCCGACTTAGGTAACAGAAAGAGACTGTATCAAAAAATAAATAAATAAATAAAGTAGAAGATCAAACTAAAGAATCTCTAAATTATAGAAAAAGACAACTGGGCTCGGTGGTTCAGCCTGTAATCCCAGAACTTTGGAAGGTTGAGGCAAGTGAATTGCCTGAGCCCGCGGGTTCAAGACCCACCCCAGGCAACTTGGCGAGACCTTGTCTCTACAATAAATCAAAAATTAGCCGGGCATGGTAGCACGCGCCTATAGTTCTGGCTACTTGGAAGGCTGAGGCGGAAGGATCACTGGAGCCCAGCAGGTCGAGGCTGCAGTGGTGGCCGGGAGCATACCACTACACTCCAGTCTGGGCAACAGAGTGAGACTCCAACTCAAAAAAAAAAAAAAAAAAAAAGAATGAAAAAGACAACAATACAAAAGCCTAAGAGCTAAAAACAAAGCCAAGAAATCTAATATTTCGTTAACAGAAGTTCTAAAAGAAGGGAACTCTTGGATAAAAGGAATTTAAAACACATATGTATTGCAGTCATATATATGTACACATGTGCCCACAATATATACATATGTATGAGTGTGCATATTCACACAACTATACACACATACATTTATTTTAGAAAAATATTGAAATGTTCAGATAAAATGGTCCACCACAGCAAATAATAATAATGACTGGAGACATATACAGAGAAACAAGCTGGTAAAGACTGTAAACTCCAAATATAAAAAGGAAACTACAGGGCAACCCCCGTGGGTCCCCTCCCATTGTGGGAGCTTTTCTGTCCTCTTAATAAACCCTGCTTTCAAAACATGGAATCAACTATGGTGCCCAACAAAGATGGACTGAATTAAAAAAAATGTGGTACGTATACACAATGGAATATTATGCAGCCATAAAGGAGGACAAACACATGGGCTTCGCAGCAACTTGGACGGATTTAGAGTCTATCATTCTCAGCGATCTATCACAGAAACAGAGTACCATATGTTCTCACTCATAAGCGGACCTTGAACAATTGTCATAATACTGTAAGAAGAAGACTGGCAGTAGTGGGAAACTACCAGGGGAGGGGGGGTGGAATTGGCAGTTGAGGAAGGTTGCCGGGGAGGGAGGGATACACCTTATCAACAAGGGTACCTGCATAATGAACATTTGTATATCTAACCCTGAACTGTACCCCACATTTTAAAATTAAAGTAAAAACAAAAAATAAATAAATCTTGCTTTCTAAAAAATAAAATAAAAAAGGAAATTATAGACTTCTAAAAGAACAATTCCTTGGTATGAGAACCAAAATAGTAACTTAAAGTTACAAGATGATAAAGTAACATGGAATTCTGAAAGAAAATATTGGAGCCTGGAATTCCTTATCTAGTCAAACCATTATTCAACTGTGATGGCAAAATAAACATTTTCAGCTGCATGTCCCTAAGAATATATCCAACCCAATACTTCTTGGTTATTTGGTGTGGGGGCGCGGGGGGAATGGGGGGGAGGGGTGGGGGAGAGATAGAGAGAGAGAGACAGATATCAGGAATGCAATTCAAGAACGTAGTTTGACTAAATAAAATTCAATTTGATTAAAGACTCCAAGGAAAATGACATGGGACAAAAAAAGCAGTAAGAAAGAGGGAGAAGAAAACTTAAAGAGTCACAATAATTGTTGTGAATGGAGCTGCAGATTTTAATACAATTAGTTTTGGTAAGTATTTCAACACTTGTTTTGCTTTATTATATAAAATATCAAATATAAACAAAATAGAAAGAACAATATAATATATTCCCATGTATCATCCTTCCAGTTTTGATAATAAAATGATTAGTGCAATCATTTAAAGGTGACCATAAATAAAAACAAGCATGTCAATTCTTGCTACTTCTATTCAATATTGTACTAGAGGTTTTAGCCAGGGCAAATAGACAAGAAAAAAAACAAAAAAACAGCCGGGCTTGGTGGCTCAGCCTGTAATCCCGCACCTTGGGAGGCTGAGGTGAGTGGATTGCCTGAGCCTGCGGGTTCGAGACCCGCCTGAGCAACTTGGCGAGACCTCATCTCTACAATAAATCAAAAATTAGCCGGGCGTGGTAGCGCGCGCCTGTAGTTCCGGCTACTCAGAAGGCTGAGGCGGAAGGATCACTGGAGCCCAGCAGGTCAAGGCTGTGGTGGCCGGGAGCGGCCACTGCACTCCAGTCTGGGCGACAGAGTAAGACTCCAACTCAAAAAAAAAAAAAAAAATCTAGACTGAAGGGAAGAAGTAAAACTATCTCTGTTTGCAGACATGATATGATCTTGTATATAACAAATCCTAAGGTAGTCTCAAAAACAAAAACTCATTAGAGCTAATAAACAAGTCCAACAAGATCATAAGATACAAGAAAAAATGTTTTCCTATGCATTAACAATGACCATCTGAAAATCAAATTTAAAAAGCAATTTTATTGACAATAACACGACAATAAATATGAATAAATTTAACAAAAGAAGTGCAAAACTTATACTCTGAACTATAAAACTATTGAAAAAAATAAAGACCTATATGAATGGAAAGAGTCCACATTCATTGATCAGAAGGACTCAAATTGGTAAGACCGTAATTCTTGACAAATTGGTCTACATATTCAATGCAATCCCTAATAAAATCCCATCTGTGTTCTTTCCCCCCAGAAACAGATTAGCTAATCTTAAAATTCTTATAAAAATTCAAGAAATCCAGAACAGTTGAAACAATCTTGAAAAAGGAGAACTGTAATTCACACTTCCTGATTTTGAAACTTACTATAAAGGTACAGTAAAATAAAGACAGTGTGGCATTGGCATAGTACAGGGAATATAGATCAATAAAATAAAATTGAGAGCCAAAACATAAACCATCACTATTTCAGTCAGTTGATTTTCAACGAGGGTGCCAGGAAAATTAAATAGGGGAAAGAATTGTCTTTACAACAAATAATGCTGGAACAATAGGAAGCCACATGTAAAAGGATGAATTTGACCCCTATTGTCAAATAATATACACACACAAAAAACCCTAAACACAGATCAAAATGGGTCAGAGACTTAAATATAGGAGCTAAGCTATAAAACTATTGGGGGAGGGGGGAAACAGGAGCAAAGTTCTGTGACCTTGGATTAGGAAAAGAATTCTCAGGTATGACACCAAAAGCATGGGCAAAAGAAAAACTAGCTAAACTGGATTGTCTTCAAACTGAAAACATATGTGTCTCAAAGAACATCACCAAGAAAGTGAAAAGACAAACTATAGAATAGGATAAAATATTTGCAAATCATTTAACAGATAAAGGGGTTAATATTTACAATGTGTAAAGAACTCTCATAACTCAACAACAAAAAGATAATCTAACCTATTAAGAAATGGAAAAAGGATCTGAATAGCTATTTCTCCAAAGTATAAACACAAATGGCAAATAAACACGAGAAGAACCTCAACATCATTATTCATTAGAAAAATGAAAATTAAAACCACAATGAGATACCTCTTTACACCCATTAGGATGGCTGTATTGAAAAGACAAAGTGTTGAAAGGATGTGGAAAAATTGGAACCTTCAACCACTGCTAGTGGGAATGTAAAATAAAACCACCATTTGGAAAACAGTTTGGAGTTCCTAAAAAAGGTAAACACAGGGTTACCATGGGCCAGTAATTCCACTCCTCTGTATATACCCAAGAGAACTGAGAATGCGTCCACACAAAAACCTGCACACAAATATTCATAGCATCATTATTTATAATAGCCAAAAAGTAGAAACTATCCAAATGTCTGTCAACTGATGAAGAGATAAGCAAAATGTGGTCTATCCATACAATGGAATAGTATTTGGTCAATAAAATAATGTACTGAGTGCTACAAAGTCATACTATAACATGAATGAACCATAAAAATATTACGCTAGGTAAAAGAAGTCAGACACAAAAGATCACATATTGTATGATTTCATTTATATGAATGTCTAGAACAGGCAAATCCATAGTGACAGAAAGTTGATTTGCAGTTGCCAGGGCTAGAGGGAAGAAAGAATGGGTAGGGACTGTTAACAGGTACAGGGGTTCCTTTTGGGCCAATGCAAATATTCTAAAATTAGACAGTGGTGATGGTTGCATAACTCTGAATATACTAAAAACAACTGAATTGTACACTTTAAAAGGTTGAAGTTCATTGTATAAAATTGTTACTTAAAAAAAATCATAATATAGTGTGACAAAATAGTTTATCCCGAGACAAAAGGCTAGTTAAATATTTATCAATGTAATCCATTATTCTGACAGTTTAAAGAAGTGTGCCACTGCACTCCAATCTGGGCAACAGAGTGAGACTCCAACTCAAAAAAAAAAAATTAATATTACTTGTAACTTTAAATATGGAAATATAGATGAAAAATATAAATTAACATAAATTAGCAAAACTGACTCAAAGAGGAAGGAACTGAAAACATAATTAAAGAATTATTTCCCCAAAGGCATCATGCACATATACTTCTAGAAGTCTAATAAAATTTTTAAAACATAAATCCTATTTATTGATTGTAGCTAGTCTTCTACTTAGATCAGGGGAAAAAAAATACAATAAAATAAATTAAAAGTAGAGATACATCATGTATTCTGCTTCTCTGTAACCCAACCACATACATCAATCAAATCAAACACCCACTCCCTTACTGTAATGCAGTGGGAAAAAAAATGTGGAGTTGAATCCTATGCAAATTTAATCTATGCAACTTTTTTCTATACTCATTTGTAGTTTCATATACCTGGTAAACCCGTGTAGTGATCCACTCCAGCAGCACCAGCAGTAGCAGGTTCCCCTTAATTTTCCATACTTTATACCTGGGTGAATACTCTTATGTTCAAGAATTCAGGTCAGTGACACTGCTAGGTCATGACTTAGCACTGAAACCATATTTTGGTTAACTCTACGGCTGCTACTTCTTGAGCAAACTAGTTTGGTCCTAAAATGACATCAACAAACTGGATGTACCCAATTGACTGAATGCAAGAGTCCTAATCCCAGCTTGAGCCCTATCTTCATTTAGCATGTCCATTTTAACCTCCACAGCTCCTCGGCACCTGCCTTCAGATGTGAGTTCCTCTTCTCATGGAACCAATGGATTGGTATTTTGTCAGTTTATTTAGTCCTAAGGCTCATGCATAAGAAAGTATCTTCTTTTTTTTTTTGAGTCTCACTCTATTGCCCAGGCTGGAGTGCAACAGCAAGGACACAGCTACTGCAGATTCAACCTCCTGGGCTCAGGTGAGCCTTCTGCCTCAGCCTTCCAAGCAGCTGAAACTCCAGGCACACAACACCACACTGGGTAATTTTTTCATTTATTATAGAGAAAAGGTCTCACCAAGTTGCCCAGACTGGTCACCAACCCTTGGGCTCAAGCTTCCGCCTCCCAAAGTGCTGGGATTACAGACATAAACCACCACACTTGGCAGGATCTACTTCTTATAGGCTCAACTGTATTACCTTGCTTAATAAAATAAAGGTGAAACACATTAGGAATGAAAACATTTCTCCTCTCAGCATTCATTAGTACAAAACTATTAACTTTTGCTTTCTTATTATACTACTACTACAGTTCACAAACTTATTTCTCCTTTCCTAATCTTAAAAGGCAAAAGAGTCACAACTGGAACACTTAAATATTTTATACTGCTCCTGACCACTGAAATCAACAAGAAAAGATTACAAGTGCATCTACAAGAATGGATTAATGATATGAAAATCAGGCAGGAGGAGAGGGGAGGTTAGGTTACAGGAGAGAAAGAAGGAAGAGATGTGGAGGAAGGAAGAAAGCTAAGATTTACCTCATAAATATAAATGCAAAGTCTAGAAAACATTAATAAATGTATTTCAGCAGATTAACATATATCATTAGCTAGTTGGTATGGCCTATTCACAAATGCAAAAACAGCTCAACATTAAGAATCACATAAATGTAGTTTACTTATGAATAAATGAATTCATTTACTCAACAAGTATAGTCTGACATTATGTTAAGTATGTTTTACGCACATAACTCTGATACTGTGGTGATTTGCAAAAATATAAAACAATGCCACTATTCTAATTTTTTTGTTTTGGAAAATATAGTTGTCATTTGACATGTTATTTATGGTAATATGAAATGTGTTTTTAGGGTCATTTAAAATGGATTAATGTTAATAATTTTTATCAATTTTAATTTCTAATATTGCTAAAAGCATATGTAGCTACTATAAAAACCATTCTTTGGGTTCCTCAATAACTGTGAAGTCCTGAGACCCAAAAGTTTGAGAACTGTTGCTAAACAGGATTCTCTTATGCTAACATACCATAATTTATTTATCCATTTGATTGTTGATGGACATAGGGGTTATTTCTCATCTGGGACTGTAACAAATAAGTCCCATGAAAATTCTCATATATGTCTTTTGGGACACATTATGTACTCATATCTGTTGAGTTCATATCTAGAAGTAGAATTGCTGTACCACAGGACATGCTTATATACAGCTGTAATAGACATTATTTTCTTTTTCTTTTTTTTTTTTTTTTTGAGTTGGAGTCTCACTCTGTCGCCCAGACAGGAGTGCAGTGGCCGCTCCCGCCCACCGCAGCCTCGACCTGCTGGGCTCTGGCGATCCTTCCGCCTCGGTCCTCCAAGTAGCCGGAACTACAGGTGCGCGCAACCATGCCCGGCTGATTTTTTGATTTTTATTGTAGAGATGAGATATCGCCAAGTTGGCCAGGCGGGTCTCGAACCTGTGGGCTCAGGCAATCCACTCACCTCAGCCTCTCAAAGCACGGGATTACAGGCTGAGCTACCGAGCCCGGCTAGACACTATTTTCCAAACTGGTTTTTGAACATTTGAAATGTGGTTAGGGGAACTGAGATGGGCAGTAAGCAAAAAATTTACACTTGATTTTGAAGGCTTAATATGAAAATCATAATGCAGACTATCTCATTAATAATTATTTTCTATTAATTACATGTTGAAATGATAGTATTTTAAATATATTGGTTAAATATATTAATGTTGATTTCAGCTTTTTTTTTAATGTGGCTACTAGAAAATTTAAAACTACACAAATGACTTACACTTAAGGCTCACATTATATATCTAACATGCGTCTAAGAAGGGCACCTAGTTTTAAGGAGCCAGGAAAGACTCCCCAAAGGAGGAAGCATCTAAAGGAAAGCCAAAGGACAAGCAGGAGTAAGACTCGTGAAAAAAGTCATGGAGGAAAAGCTGTAGCCAGCAGAGGGAACTGTACTCAGTATGGCGGGAACATGGTGTGGGAGAGAAGGAAGGGCAGTGGTGAAAGAGAGTGACATGAGGCAGAAAGGTAAAAACTAGTCAGATTATGAAGGCTCTAGTGAATTATGCTTGTATTCTAAGAATGGGTAACTACTTTTGAGTTTTAAGAGTAACTTCAGGTAATTCATTCTGGCGGTGGCTATGTGTGATACAACTGAATCAGGACAAGGTTATTTGGGATTACAAAAATGTAGACAAAAAATAATGTGCCTCTACATGAAGAAAGTAGCAGTAGAAAGACAGCCACCTTAGGCAAAACCACTGCACTCAAAGCTTAGTTTCTTCTAATAATATCTACCCCACAGAGTTATTTTGAGGATTAATCATGGCCCATTTTTTTGATAAGGTGTTCTGTATTCCAACTATTAGTAAAAGGTTTTAGTGTCATTAGAACAGGCAATAATACTTTCAAGAAACTCAACTCTACTTCAGAATACATCAAATCCAAAGTGTCATCTTTTATTTTCTCAATATACCTAAAAGACGCTTTAGCTATTAATGAAATTAAGTCAGCTAATAAAAGGTTTACATTTGAAAAGGTAAATTCCAACTACTAAATATTTTCCATTTAATTCTAATATTAAAAGATTAGCACCATTTTTCATTTCTCTATAAACTGAAATGAAAGTGAATTAAAGGTAGGTATCAAATTAGTCTCATTTAATGGTCAGAAAATGAGCATAAAACAATTTCACATCTTCACCAAACTGATACTAGCAGGGCAGTACATTATTTAAGAGGAAAACTAGAAAATCGTTCTGTCAGTGTCATTTACTTTGACGTTTTGGGACCTACTAAAGTGATATCTTCTGTAAATAAGCTACACAATCCAGAAAAAAATGGTAAAAGCTCAATTTTTCAAAATATGTTCTGAAATTCACTACTAATCCTTCAATATATTCTTGATGCTTCCAAAGACAATCTTTGATTTCTAAAGCAATCTTTATCAATCACTTAGAATTGAGTTCTCCACAGCATCCCTCTTAAGTTTCTCCCCCGTAACTTAAGTCCTCAACCCTCTTGTCACCTGTTGTACAACTATTCACAATATCCCTTCTTGTATAGAGTGTTCTTAGCCTTCTCTATTCTAGGCTGTAAGAAAAATTTAACTTCCTAAGTGTCCAAACTTTTCTACTGAGTTGAGGAAAGAGAAACCACCCTCAACCTCTCATTCCTCTTCACTGATGATCTCATTTCACATTACTTTGAGAAAATAAGAACAAACAGATGTAACCTCCATCTTCCTATCCCCAAACCTACAGATCTAAATACACTTGCACCAATATTTTCCTCTTTCCCTCTTGTGCCAAGAGAGGAAGTACCCCCTTTTACCGTATCAAAAAGGGTAACCCATCCATATTTGTCTTCTTTTTTTTTTTTTGAGTTGGAGTCGCACTCCATCGCCTCGACCTGCTGGGCTCTGGTGATCCTTCCACCTCAGCCTTCCAAGTTGCTGGAACTACAGGCGCGCGCTACCACGCCCGGGTAATTTTTTAATTTATTGTAGAGATGAGGTCTTGCCAAGTTGCCCAGGTGGGTCTCGAACCCGCAGGCTCAGGCAATCCACTCACCTCAGCCTCCCAAAGCGCTGGGATTACAGGCTGAGCTACCGAGCCCAGCTCATCCATATTCTTCTATGCCCACTTCTAACACCTTGGTCCAAACTCCTGTGTCTCTCATCTGGGTTAGAGACAAAATCTCTTCACTGATCATTCCATATCAACTCTTTCCCACTTCACATTTCTCCACACAGTAGCAAAAGTGACTGTTTGAAAACATAACTCACATGAAGTCACTTAAAGTCCTTCAACAGTTACACTTAAAATAAAACCCAAACTCTTTACCATGGATTCTAAAGCCCTGAGTTCCTGCTATCACCCTAACTTTACCTGGTCACTCTCTCTTATGACCATTATGCTCCAGCTACGCTAATTTTATTCACTTACTTGCAACACAGTGGCTCTTTCCTGATTCCAGGCCTTTCATGTGTCGTTCCCATATGCAAAGTTCACTTATTCTAACCATAACATGATTAGCTATTCTTTAGGTCTTATAATTGTCTCCTCATCAAAAAATCTTTCCCTAATTATTGTGCCTGTTATTCACTATCTCTGCCCCTTGTTTGTTTCTGTTAGAGCACTTATTCATTAGACTAAGCTCCATGAGGGTAGAAACTACGTGCAGCAGGTTGCTGTATCTAACACAGTGCCAGGCATAAGCAAGTACTCAACAAATATCTGCTAAATGAATTAACGAATGAAGAGACCAACAGGATCAGGCTGCAATCCTAACTACTGCTTCCTGGTAGTTTGCTCTCAGATAAGTCACAACATCTGAGCTTCAATTTTTTTTTCCATAAAAAAGGAATATAGGATTGCTAAATGGTACCTACTGAAGATTAACTGGCAATGAATAAAGACCAAACACAGTACCTGTAAATTAATAAACACTAGAAATTTAATTTAATAAATGTTAGTTTCCTTCCTTCTCTTCTGTAGCTCAGACGGTGAGACTTCTCTAATACTAATATACAGTATTGAAACTATATATTTGCATATACTTAAAAAGAAAACTCTGATGACAAGAACCTGAACAGTACATTGGTAACTTTTATTTGTGGGAGTTAATCTTAAATGTTGGAAAATGGGAATAAGTAGTGTACATCCATTACACATCTCTCTCAGAAAGGGGAGGGGCAGATGGTTAGGAGAAAAGGAAAAACAGACGGGAAAGGTAACCTTAGAAATTAGAGATCAACTTAAATTCCTAAATTTAGAACAACCTTCCTTTACCTAAAAACACTTGCAGCAAGAAGATTAATACTTATTCTAAAATTCTGTAATCAAAACATTTCTATTTACTTAAATCTATATAAATCTCACCATTATGTCCTATATTTTTTTAAACTTAACTTTCACTCCTTAAATTGTAATATCACTGGAAAAATATACCAAAAAAAAAAAAAAAGACAACAAACCAAAAAACATCTCAGATCAGAAACACAAAAAGTTCTCCTTATCCCCTTAATTTTTTAATAAGCTTTACATTTTCCAACCACAAAAGTAATCTTAACATTGTCTTTAACCGCTGCTCACTTTTCAGACTAATATCCCTTTTATGTTCTTCAAGGGAGATTTTACTCTCTAGGAATCTTCTAAATCATTTACCATATATCATTCAAATCTCCCCTCCTCTGTCTGGAATATAGCTATCCCTGTAAAAGTGGTTATTTAATACTTTCTCTCCCTGATAACCACCTAGAAATTTGTGAAATGTGCTGCCTACCTTCATAGTCTCCCAAGGATATGGATATAATTTAGGTTCTGAACTCAAGGAAGGGTTTATGTTAAGCAATTAATTCAGTTTTATTCAACTTATTTTATGTAATCAAGCTTGACTTTTTAAGAAGTAATTGGTATCTGGTTTAGGTTTTTTTCTCATGTTCCAGTTATTTCTACAACCTTTCTAAAATTGGAACTTCTAGTCTACCCTTAAACTGGAAATTTACAAAGTGATACTTTAATGTTCCATTAAATTCATGAGGAAAAATTCATCCATTAGATATATGCATGGGTAAAACGAATATTGTATGCTACCACAACCTCTAGAACAGTATTGTGCACAGTAAAGACTTGACTGTAATAAGCTAAAAACCAGTTTAAAAATGAATTTTATCACAAGTTAGTATATATATGCCAGGAAGAGTTCTTACTACTATCAAAATTCCAAAAACTAACCATCTGTAACTCTTCAAGGCTATTGTAAAATAATATACAAACACAACAACAAGCATTCTAAAATACATTTTAAGGCTTCATCTAGGGTAGTGTTTGTCAAGCTGTAGACTACAATGTATTAGTGGGTCCAAACTTAATTTAATGAGTCCAGACCAGCAAACTAAGAAGAAAGGGCGAGAGGGAGGAATAAATAGAAAATATCATCTGAGTGCACCACAGGGAATAAGGGTAAATATTAGTTCATGAACTTTGTTTTGTCCTTTATGTACATAGCACCCCGAACAATGTATATTTTAAGGGTAGGTTTGAATAAAAGTTAGAAAATACTGATCTGGAAGACAAAAGTGAAAAGGATAAAGCAATTGAACTGTTAGAATTACCAAGTTTTGATTTGAGAGGGGAGCAAGACTAACAGCTCCTACTGACAAGGAGACAGAGGTTCGGAAACTTCTACGGATTTGTATAAGCCAGACACACCTACGCGAAAAACGACAAAGCACTTTCTCCTCTTGCAGTAGGCCTAGGAGATGCCCAGCAAAGCCTGTAGTTGCCACTACTGATTTCTCATCCCTTCAAACTTCCAGAGAATGCAGAGGTCAGCCTCTCCTCCTCTTAGGGACCTTCAGTGTGGTTAAGATACAGCAGCCCTGAAAGATCATTACTGGTCCTTCTAGAAAACGTTAACTGTACTCTAAATAACAATTGAGAGTTTCAAACAAGACTTTGGCATTCAGAAAAGTAACTTGGAAGTATAATAGTCACACATCATAGTCCATTAAAATGGTCATCTGAGGAGTATAAACACTAAAATAACAAATTTTTTTAAAGGTATATGAAATATTTAAAAGATCCAAAACACACTTTGGAGCCATTTAATTTTGAAGAGTTGCTCTGTGAAGAATTAGTATTAGAATTACCTAAGTATTGGCCAATTCCCTAAATACTGGCAATCTGAACTTTCAGTTGCTTTAACAGAGCTTTCTAATTATTTTGAAGCTATTAAAACACACACACACACACTTTTAACTGTATAGGAGACAGTTTCAAAAATTACTGCTTACTTTTCTCTAGGAGGCTCAAGGTGAAGGTTATTTCCACTACACATTACAACTACTACATATTCAAATTACCCAAATTCCATTACTGTTGCTAAACCACATTTCCCATACTATTTTTTGCAGCTTTTTTTTTCACTATTATAAACTCACATATGGTTAGAGAGGCAGAAGGGAATAAAAAAATGCAGCTAAAAAGAGGATTTCCCTAGTTGCAGGGGGAAGAGTTCCTAATCTCTCCTGATACAGTCTGATGTTCTGACTGGGTCACTACCTCCTTTTTTCCCCTCATACTTTGAAACTTGCTGTGGCTTGAGGCATCAACCTTTGGCATAATCACCTGCTAGTTTTATAATTTGGGCCCACACTGTGGTAAAAGGAGTTTCAAACTTTGCTTACTAACAATTCCTCACAGAATACAAACTCCAAAAAGATTAACCTTTGATAAGCACCTGCCAGAAAGTTGCTTGGTGTACAAGAGAAATAGAAAGATAATTAAGGAGTTCACAGCCTCTTAGCCCAAGAGGCAAATGACTTGTAGTTCAAACACTAATGACATAGGTTTTAATGAAAGAAGAGCTCATTTATCTATTCTGCTCAGACATCACAGAAATTCAGTTCCGATCACAGTAGAGGACAAAGCTAAGCAATTCTAATCACCCTAAATTAAAGATGCCTCTCAATTTCTTCTCTCTCCTGGTCCACGACACCAAACCTAAGGAAGAACTACACCTACCTTCAGGCTAGGAGAAACAACAAAATAGCTTATCGATCTTTGGTGTGGACCCAAACCCACAAGTCATCAGGCAAGCAGGGATCACAGCCACTTGATGCAACTAACAATCAAAAGTCGTGCACTGGGTTTTCTGGTCACACACAAGCACAACATTGGCAATTACCGTATCAAATACAGGCCAAACTACTCTCCTTCCCCAAACAAACAAAAATAGTGTTAATCAGGCAAGGGGGCAACACAAGCTGAACTAAACCAAAAAGACTATTATTTCTTGCCTGTCAGTAAATGCCAATTTAAGTTTATTAAATTCCTCATTTAGTGTCATTTCTCAGGTTTTAAAAGCTACCATCACATTCAGTTCTACAGATAACAGCTTTCAAAAGAGATATTTGCTACTGAATCACACAGGCTGAATGCCATCACCACCACCATTCTACTAAATCGGTATGTGAGGCAAATGACTTAAGCCTTTTTATAGGTAAGATTTACCAAAGAATGGTAACTTCTAATTATTTTTTTCTGGAGAAATCAAAACAATAAAGGAAAGGTTAACTGAAATCTCTGAAATACCTATTCAATGTGTTTAACTAATGAACCAAGAACGGTGAAGTCAGAAGTGGGACTCAGGTGAGGTCAGAAGTGGAACTCAATTCTCACAAGAGATGAATGTTCTTCGCAAAAATTCCATTTAGCTCTGGTTCTGACCTCAAGGCAATATAAACTTGGTTCTCACACATGCTCTCCAGCCAGCCTTCCCTTAATCCAAAAGGAGTTATCTCTAACCCAACCCACCCACTGAAAGAGAACAACTGTGACAACAGTAGCGAACGATGATGGATGAGATGACAACTGAACTATGAGTCGGGGAAGACGTCTGTCCTAAGTGGAAGAAACTGGGGTGGGGCCGAAAACTCTTCTGGCCTTCTCCCGCGCGCTGCTCCTGGGAACCAACAGGATCCTGCACGCCCAGGATCCACAGAGCTCGGCTCCCGAGGTCGAGGGGTGGGGAGGGAGCCTCGAGGGTTTTTTCGGGGAGTGGAGGGGTCGGTGCGGTGGGATTTTCACCGGGAAGGGAACTTCCTAACCCGAGAAAGGTCGGGGGTGGAAGGACCGTCCCGGCAGCGGCGGGGGCGACCTCCCCCTTTTCCTACACAGTCACACACATCTTTGTGTGTGGACTGTGTGGGGGCTACGAGTCCTCGAGGAGCCGGCCGCCGGGGCCCTGGAGCCTGGGTCGAAAAGTCCGCCAGTCATCCTCTCGCTCCTCCCGGGCCCTGCCTGCCGGGACCCCCCTAAGCCCCGCTCCTACAACACCCCGAGGGGTTTGAGGTGGCCAAGCGGACGAAAGCATCTCAGTGTAGGGACACCCCAGCCGCCGCATCCAGCCCTCGCCGGGTCTTTTGTCTAGGGTCTCTTCGTGGGTCTCTGGGGGACTCCTGTCCTGGAGGCCTTGGGGCCCGGGTGGCCCCCGCTTTGTTCGGTCAGCCCGGCGCGGGGACGCGGATACTTACCATACACCCCAGCGAGGAAAAGCAAGACAAACGCAGACCTCCACCGCGGAGACTCTTTTGTGCTCCAGCGACGGTCCATAACCACGGCAGATGAAGGGAGAAAGGAAGAGCTGGAGGAGGAGGAGGAGAGGCTGGGGCCAGACGCCGCCGACGCCGCCGCCGCCGCCGCCGCCGCCGCCGCCGAGCCCCCGGCTGCTCCCTGCGCTCTCCGCGGCGGCGGGAGGGGGAGGGGAGGGGCCGCCGCCGCCCGCGCGCGTTCGCTGCCTCCTCCCTCCGGCCCTCCCGCAGCTGCTTGCGGGCTCCCACCCCGGGCGGCGCGAGAGCCCCACGCGGGGCGGCCCTCCCCGGGGCAAGGGCAGGCGAGGGGCTGGCGAGCACGCGATTCCGGCCTCTTGCCGCGCAGGCTAGCCAGCGCCGCCACCCGCCAGATAGAGCGCGCGCTCATCCGTGCGATCGACAATCGCCCGGCCTGCCTGCCTTGGTCCCCGCCCCGCGCGCGCTGGACTTCCCGAGTCTCGGGGCCGAGTTCCCGCGCCCGGAGCTCAGGGATCAAGGCAGTGCCAATCGATGAGCGAGCGCGCGAACGCCGGCCGCCGGATCCCAGGGGGCTGGAGCGCTGGGGCCCGCGGAGGACCTCGGTCACAGTCAAGAGGTCTCGGCGCTAGCCCAGCGGGTGGGGTGGGGGCCAATGGGGAGACTAAAGGTGTCTAAGTGTGAGGGAAGAGCGGTAGTCGGAAACTGAGAACTTGGGCGTTCCTTCCCCTATCCCGCACCCCCTGCTTGCCTTCACTTGTGATCGCGCGGAGCTTGGGGTGGGAATGGGCGCAAATTAGGCCGACCCGGGCCGCTAGGCAGTGGCAGGCGGTGTGGACTTACACGAATGAGTCGGGCAGCTCTAGAGTGCAGAGCTTCTCCAGGCTGGCGTGGGAGCCGCGGGAGGCTGTCTGATAACCCGCAAGGGGGTCAGGGGTGCGCCTGGGCCGGGATACTCGACTGGAGACCTTGGGGATCCAGGAGTGGGAGGAGGATTCATCCAACACTCCCCTATTTCCGTGAACCTCTTCCCTCGTTCCCAACAAGTGTGACCCCTCCTTTTCTTAGATCGCCGTAACACCTTTCTAAATGCATCTGTAGTGACTATGGCACGTCAGACCTTCCACCTTGTATTTTCAAAGTGTTTTCTACAACGTCTTATCTCTGCAATTAGATGTACCGTTGCCCTTTACAAGCACTCTAAACTATTCATTGAAGACCTACAATGTATTGTGCTGTCCTACTGATACAGGTTATCTCTTTTTAATCCCTAACAACCTTGTGAGATAAATATTGTTATTCACATTTTATAGATAAGAGAATAAGACTCAGAGATGTTAAATTACCCAAAACAATATAGCAAGTAAATTGTTTGAGACAGTTTTCTTCTTCCAAATCAAGACTTTCCCTTATAGCAAGCCTAGCAAGTTTTCAGCACAAGGCTCAGAGCATAGTAAGTAAATGCTATATTTTAAGACATACATTTTGGGGAGTACACTAAGCTTTGCCTCTGTCTCTTACCGATTGCCCCCTTTAAGATTCTTTTCCCACCCGGGCTCGGTGGCTCAGCCTGTAATCCCGCGATTTGGGAGGCTGAGGTGAGTGGATTGCCTGAGCCCGTGGGTTCGAGACTCGCCTGGGCAAATTGGCGAGACCTCATCTCTACAATAAATTAAAAAAAAAAAAAAAAGAAAGAAAGAAAATCGCCGGGCATAGTAGCGCGCGCCTGTAGTTCCAGCTACTTGGAAGGCTGAGGCGGAAGGATCGCCGGAGCCCAGCAGGTCGAGGCTGCGGTGGCCGGGAGCGGCCACTGCACTCCAGTCTGGGCGACAGAGTGAGACTCCAACTCAAAAACAAA
>CAUYQG010129864.1:0-10248 GCA_963574415.1 Tarsius wallacei
ACAGCCATGGCTCAAAGAGCACATGGCCACAGCAGAGTCTAACAAGACAATGGTCCGCATTTAGAATTCTTTAAGAATTCTATTATAAAACAGAAAAGAATGGAGAGAACACATTGTACTAATGCAACTCACTGCAATTTATGCAACCAATATACTCTGAAAAGATTTGTAAAAAGGGAAGCTAAGGGTAAGATAATTATTCAAGTTAGAAGATCGTATCAGATCTAGGGCTAGAATGCACATGAATCACTATAAGTCAGATCCAGGATTTTCTCCTCTACTGTCTATACAAGAACCAATTTAGAATTTATCTTGAAGCTGGTATCTACCAAATCTGAAGAAAATTAGGCTGTTTGTTTCTGATATCTTATCAATCTTTTGGCTCTTACAACATAGATAGCTTACATTCCCTTTAGATAGTCCAGATGTTCCTTTCCTATAACTTTTTAAACTATAAAGCAAACTGATCTCTTATCATAATTTGTTTTATTTCTTATTCCTGTTTCCTTTCTGTAACAATAATTAGTAATAAATTAACCATGCAAAATAATCTAGCCCACAAAATTTACCTTAAATGGTTCACAGGAAGGTGGAGAATTTTAGGTATCCAGGCATGAGCAAGGAAGTAATTTTTGTCAGCCATGTTGTGTAAAGGATGAAGGTATAGCCACATCTTTCTGAGCATTTGACCTTACATGTTCAACTAAATGATATAATCAAATACTCAAAAAAAAATCAGGAGAGAATGAGACTTACCTTCCGTTTTAGTTTCTCTATCAATGAAAAGTACTATGATGTCTAGCTTTCATGATAGTATAGTCTGATGTGTTATTTTTCAATTATCAAATCAATTATCAAATTAGAAATGTAATTATACTACAAAGGTAAAAATTCACAAGTTGTAGGGTTATTGGTTTAAGAACAAATTCTAAGAAATGAATTTGTATTACTTTTGTAAGATAACAGATGAATATATAAGTAAACCTTAGTATCTACCAATGTTTTAAAAGACAAATAAGATGTGGCTGTTGCAGGAATCTTTAAATTAGAATCACTTACATTTCCAGATTTAAGAAGTATTCACAATTTAACAATTTTTATTAAAGTCAAAAGAACAGAGCTACACAATTCCCACCAATGGAAAATAAAGAAAATCTGTATTTCATAAATATTTTAGTCTTAATACTCTCTTCTAACGCTCCTCAAGATGTACAAATATAAACAAATAAACTTGTCCTTTAAGTAGAAAGGACAAAGAATCAATTATAAACAAAATAGAAGATTCCTACATTTATTTTCAAAACCATACAGTCAAGTACCAACACAGTAAAATAGGTTTAACTCAAAATTTAGCAAATGAGTAATTTCTCATTTCATTAACAAGTGAATATAGTCCTCGTTCACACATGCTCTCATATATGGTAGGAAAAAGTACATATAAATAGTGAACACTTAGCAAAGACGTTTCTCTATAATTGTACTTTGAATGCCTTGACAACTTACAATGGACAGATTTTCTAAACAGATATGCTCTTCAATAGAACTTGACAAAATATTGAATTATTTAATGAATCAATCTTGAAGTAAGTAACTAAAAAAAAAAAAAAAACAACCCAAACCCACTTAACTTAGATTAGTAGTATACTTGGTAAAATATAACTTGGTCACTTCTCTACGTTTGAGATTATTATATCAGAAAATTGTAGGCACACGCTAATCTGCTTGTTATGGATATTTCTGGGGAGATTACTAGTAATACAGTTGGTCATCAAATGCTTTTCCCCAAGGATCCTAGCCTCTCAAAGTCTGTTCTTTACATCTTTATTACTTTGGTGTCCCCCATCCCCTGTGTTGTGCTCTTAATTTTCATTAGGCAGGAACTTATTAGCATGGCTGAAAAAAATTTTAACTTATTTGTTTTCACTTCATTTATTCAAGCTATTAAAGAGTTCTTTTAAGATAAAAGGATGAACACATTTAACTGGGATATATGGTAGCTATAAATATAACTTGAGTTGGTTTAATTGTGTTCTGTTATTTTGTTGATTGGTTAAAAATGCAGGTTGATATTCTTGGAAACCAACCAACAATCATATGAAAAAATGTAATGATAAAAAACAAATTATATTAATAACATGCAACTTAACCTCATTTTAAAATACAACATAATGAGTTGAACAGAAAGAGAATCATTAAAATGCATTTCAGAATTTCATTTGAAAGTATGAAATGTTAAATTTTTCTGGGAATGTTAATATTTAGCAAAGAGAAGATTTTAATAAGAAGAAAACCTTTATTTGATTTAATGTTGCACAATTTTTCTAGTAATATAGGAAAACTATCAATAAAACATTTTCAAAATTTTAAGAAATTCCAATAGTAGCCATTAAAATATTGGGTAAAAATTCTAACAATTGCAATTCTGTTTGGATAAGAAAAACAGACAAAACACAAAAAATTGCATGTACATTGTCTGATACTAAACAATGTACATTTCTGGCTATGTAAACATATTAAGTAAACATACTTTCCCTTTTTTTACTTTTATGCATCATATGTCACTGCAGACACAGAGTAAAAACTACTGTGAATTTTAAAACTCCCAAAACCTTTGTACTTTATTCTGTATTAAAGTACTTTAGTTGGTCGGGCTTGATGGCTCAGCCTGTAATCCCAGCACTTTGGGAGGCTTAGGCAAGTGGATTGCCTGAGTCCACAGGTTCGAGACCAGCCCAGGCAACGTGGTGAGACCTCGTCTCTAAATAAAAAATTAGCTGGGCGTGGTAGCGTGCGCCTGTAGTTCTGGCTACTTGAAAGGCTGATGTGGAAGGATTGCCAGATCCCAGAGGGTCAATGCTGGGGTGGTCATGAGCATACCACTGCACTCCAGCCTGGGTGACCAAGTGAGACTTCAACTCAAAAAAAAAAGTGCTTTATTCTGTAGTACTTTGGTGCTAAATTTCCGATGTAACTTTTGAAGAAGATGTTTAATGTACAAGATGTTAACAATAGCTCTGTCAAAAATATGCTCCTCACACTTAATATATGATATACAGAACTATGAAATCTGTCAAAGTATTAGCTTAGATAGCAGAGTAATATTTATCAACACTATTTTCCAGGTGCCTTCAAATCTTATCTTCCCAGGAAAAAAATAACAGAATAAGAATAAACCCTATTTCAACCTAGTACCTTTGAAGAGAAAGTATAAAAGATTAGCACTAATTTTATTCTTGCCAGGTGTGGTAGTTCATACCTGTAATTCCAGCTACCTGGGAGGCTATGGTGGGAGAATCACTTAAGGCTAGGAGTTTGAGACCAACATGGGTAACATAGAGATTTCCATCTGTATGTTTTTAAATAGCTGTGCATGATAGATTGTAGTCCCAGTTACTTCAGAGGCTGAGACAGGAGGACCACTTGAGCCCAGGAGTTGGAGGCCGCAGTAAGCTATGATTTGGGGTGACAGAATGAGACTCTGTCTCTTAAAAAAAAGTACTGTTATCTTGAATTAAACATTATACTAGTGAATAGTGCCATAAAATGACATCTGTAGCACAGATATCATGCTTGTCATTAATCTCAAATATAAAAGACCTGAAATAAACAGGCCTTATCAGACACCCTATTTTCAATAGCAATACCACAAAAGAGTGTCAATTATTTACAAATGACCATCTGAAATACTGCTGTCTTTTGAGCCAACTGTACATTTTGTACATATTGCTCAGTTTGCATGATTCAAGTTAGACTTATGACTCAATGGTCTAATCACAGCAGAATTCTTTTGGAAGATCCGTTTTTTAAAAAATCCATACATTTGATATATACTATGCACAGTAGGTATTGAGCAAATGTTTTAACACTGCTGTTTCCCTTAATCATCTTCTTCCATTTCTTGTTATCAAATAGTAAATGAACTTATATCCAGATTTTTAAATAAAATATTACGATGACTTAAAGTCGCATTTTTAGGAGCATGGCAAGTAACTGGATGAGTTTAAAGGCCCTAGAAACACTAAAATCTAGGATCAAAAACCTAACTCTGACCACTGGTGAAGACACATATTTTCATCCACATTATAGGATTTTAAAACCTATGCATATTACATCAAAATTATCAAAAAGCACCTGAATAACTTCTTACCCAGTTTCATCTGCCATATCTAGAATAAGAAAGTAAGGATTTGTATTTTAACAGCATTTGATTTTTGAGTGGTTTTCTTTTTTTCTTACATTTTGATTTTACTTTTAAAAGGGAAAACTGGACTACAGTTTTTAAAATAAAGTTCTTTTCAAAAAATACTATGGGGGGGGGTGGAACTTAAGATGGCACCAACAGGTTGAGCTGCAAGAATCTTCGTGAAAGCAAGTGACAATAAAAACTCTCCACGTGAGTAGGCAGGCAATGTTGGGAGTGACTGCAAGGAGGGGGTTTGGGTCAGCCTGAGACTCACCACTGATCTTTTTTGCAGTTCTTCCTCGTCCTTTTCTGGCCACACCCTTTGCCCCACCGCTGAGGCGACTGCAAGCCCCCACCACCCTGAAATTAGAGGGCAGCTGGCAAGATTGTGTGCTGAAACGTCTGCTGCCTGCAGGAATGCACCTGAGAAAAGCCAGCTGAATCCAGCTGATTCCCAGCACCTGGCACCCGGCGCATACCATCACCCGTCACACCAGACCTGCTGGAGCACAGGATCTGATTTTTGGAGAGAGTATGTGGGAATCCAAAGAGGAATACATGCCTGGTGAGGAGCTGCCCCTCGCAGCCATTTTCCAGACAGAGATCTGCATTGCCCTGCCTAACTCCACCCCCACCCCCCACAGCCGTCAATTTGTTGCCTAAACAGTATGGACAAACTATTGCCCCAGGTGCTCACTTATCATTGAAGTAGGACAGAGATTGCTCTGGGCTTTGCCTCACTTCAGCACCTAACAAGGAGCTGGAAGGGGCTGTGGACGGAGCCCAGGGATCCAATCTCTGTGAATGGCAGATCAACTACTCAGGGCTGGATCATGGTGCAGAGGAAATATCCTGAGAGCATAAACTTCAGAGGGACCTGATAAGTGCTGAGTTCCAGGCGCCCCACCCCCTACCCTGATCCAGCGGTGGGAGAAAGGGTGTGGCCAGAAAAGGACAAGGAAGGACTACAAAAAGATCAGTGGTGAGTCCAGGGCTGATGCAAACCCCCTCCTCCCCAGTAATCCTATGAACACCAGAACCACACAGCTGGGACATGACTGAGAGGCACAAACCCAGACAGAGCCTGGACATCAGTTGCAATAGGAGAACTCCATTCCAGGATAGGCCTGGCTGGGGTAACCTCATGAGAGCACATAACTGGGGAAGAGACGATCCTGTACATCCCCACCAGAGATCTCCCTGACCATATGAGAGTGGAAGAGGAGGACAGCAGCCTTACCCACCTCCAATGCCCTTCCTCCTTCCCTGCTTTGTTCCCTGAGAAGAGAGTGAAAGAGGTGGCTCTGCAAGAGAGATCTGATTAGAGGAACAATTACACAGCCTGCCACAAGAGGACAGTTTTTTTTGTTTTTGTTTTGTTCTGTTTTGTTTTTTAATTTATCAATTATTTTTCTAATTTTAAAAATTTTCTGACCGTTTGTTAGTTCATCTATTTTAAAAATATTTTTCCTTTGTGCATGAATGTGTATGTGAGGCTTTGAACTACATGACTCCCCCCAATTTTTTTTCTTCTCTTTATCCATTTCATTCTTCTTTCATTTGTCATTCTCGGTTTATGTATGTGAATGATTGAGTGTTAATCTTTTGATTTTTTTGTCGGTTTTTGCTCTTTTGTTCTTCTGGGGTTTTTTAAATATTCATTTTTATAGTATAAGGGGTGTGTCAATATATGTGTGAGGGTTACACCTGAATCCCCCCCACCTTTTTTTTTCTTTTTTCTTATTCTCCCCCCTTCGGTCTTTTTGTCTTTCTTCTCTATTCACTTTGTATTAAGCATGTGTGTGTGTGTTTAGTTCTCTTGGGTTTTTTTGTTGGTGTGGTTTGTTTTGTTTCGCTTTGTTGTTATTCCAGATTGTTTTGTAGTGTGGGTTGGTTTCTGCTTTGCATCGTCATATCAAGTGGTGGTGGGGAGTGGATCTCAGGGAACACATACCAAAATAAGTGAACATTTTAATTTGCAAGTAGCATCTGACTCCCAGCACCCCATCCCACACTTTACTCAGATTTCAAAAGAGACAGCAAAGTTTCCCATCCACCATCCTATTTCAAAACAGGACAAATCCAGAGGCTGGATCAGGGAAGAACAGAAGACTGAGCAAACATCAGAAGGGGAAGTCTCTCCCATTGACACTGAATAAAAGAACTAAAGAAAAAACAATAGATCTGTCACAAATGAGGAAAAGCCTCAGGAGACAAAACTCCTAAGGATTCAGACCTTAGTGCCCAAACAATGGAATTCACCAACGACTGACCCCAGAATACAACAGGGATCAAGGAAGCGTTGGAAAGAGAGAATAATACTCAAGAAAGACAAGATGCAACACTGAAAGACCTTGTAACAGAGATTCTGGCAGAAAAAAATTCATCCAGGAAATAAATAAAAAGATGACATGCATGGAAAGCAGAATTAATCTAGCTGAAGAAAGAATTTCAGAACTTGAAGACCAGAACATGGAACTAACACAATCTGTAAAAACATACAAAGAAGACTCAGAAAGAAAGAACAAAGCCTACAAGAGATGTGTGATTATATCAAGAGGACAACCCTACATCTGATTGGTATCCCAGAAGAAGAAAGAAAAAATGAGAACAACTTGGAATAAGTATTCCAGGAGGTAATCCAAGAAAACATTCCCCATCTCACCAGAGATGTGACCAGCCAAGCACAAGAGATACAAAGAACCCCCACAAGACATCAAATGAGAAGACCAACCCTTAGACACATAGTAATTCACCTACACAAAGTAGGCACAAATTAAAAAATCCTAAAGGCAGCAAGAGAGAAAGGTCAGACTACCTACCGGGGAAATCCAATCAAAATAGCAGCAGACCTATCAGCTGAATCACAACAAGCAAGAAGGGACTGAAGCCCTATTTTCAAAGTCCTCAAAGAAAAACAATTTCAACCAAGATCTTCCTATCCAGTCAAGCTCAGCTTCATCAGTGATGGAGAATTAAAATTCTTCCCTGACATCCAATCCCTAAGAGATTACGCAGCTTCTAGACCAGCTCTAAAAGAGACACATTAAAAGGTATTAAGCACAGAAGAAAGAAAAATAAAGAATGACCACACACTTCCCAAGAGAACAGCATAGTACAGAAACAACAGAGAATACAGATCAAAAAGAAACTTGATAACACACACATACTTTAACCCCAAAGCAAAAAAAAAAAAACAAGTAAACAAAGAAAAAACTTTCTAAGAAACTCATGACAGGGATAAGCAATCACATTTCAATAATCAGCCTGAATGTGAATGGACTATGCACCACTGAAAAGCCACAGAATAGTGGACTGGATAAGAAAGCATGACCCCATTATTTGCTGCATCCAGGAGACTTATCTCACTACAAGGGATGCACACAGACTCAAAGTTAAAGGATGGAAAATGAGCTTCCAAGCAAATGGATTACAAAAGAAGGCAGGAGTTGCAATCTTAATATCAGGCAAAACAACTTTAAGCTATCAAAAATTAAAAAAGATGCAAAAGGACACCACATAATGATAAAAGGTTCAATCCATCAACAAGAAATATTCATCCTAAACATATATGCAACCAACATAGGAGCACCAGCATTTATAAAGCAACTACTAAATAAATCAAAAAAAGATACTGACTCTCACACTATTATAGCAGGGTAATTGAATATCCCACTGACAGCCCTACATAGATCACCAAGACAAAAAACAAAAAACAAAAACAAAAACAAGGAGATCCAGAACCTAAACTTCACACTTGACCAAATGTACTTAGTAGATACTAACAGACTATTCCACCCAATAACCACAGAATATACATTTTACTCATCACCACACAGAACATACTCCAAGATTGATCACATTCTTGGTCATAAATCAAGCATAAAGAGATTCCATAAGGTTGAAATCTTGCCATGCACATTCTCAGACCAAAGTGGAATTAAAAAAAAATCAAAACCAACAACATCTCCCCAAAGTCCACAAAGATATGGACACTAAACAGCATGATGCTGAACAATGACAGGGTTAACACTGAAATGAGAGAAGATATCAAAGGATTCCTGGAAACAAATGAAAATGAAGAAACATCTTACCCAAACCTCTGGGATGCAATGAAATCAGTTCTAAAAGGGGAATTTTTATCTCTATGAGCACACATCAAGAAAATGGAAAGATCACAAGTGGAGAGCCTAACAAATCACCTAAGGAAGCTGGAAAGAGAAGACCACCAAAACCACAACTTTAGCAGAAGAATCCAAACACATAAATAAGATCCCAAATACGGGACAAGGAAGACAAAAATATCATAGAAAACATCAACAAAACCAAAAGCTGGTTCTTTGAAAGAATTGACAAGATTGAAGGGGCCCTAGTCAGAATGATCAAGAAAAAGCCCAAATAAACACAATCAGAAATACAAAATATCAAACCACAACTGACACCGAAGAAATACAAAGGATTATCAGAGATTACTATATACACCTATATGCAAACAAACTTGATAACCTAGATGAATTGGAGGACTTTCTGACATCACACAACCTCCCCATGTTAAAACAAGAAGGCATTGAGACACTAAATAGATCAATAACAACACAGGAAATTGACTCTGTCATACGAAAACTACCTACAAAAAGAAAGCCCATGGACCAGATGGCTTTCCAGCAGAATTCTATAAAACGTACAAGGAGGAGCTGATACCAATCCTATTGAAAGTATTCCAGGCAATTGAGAAAGATGGAATTCTCCCCATTCATTTTACAAAGCTAACATCACACTGATACCCAAACCGGGTAAAGATCCAACAAAGAAAGAGAACTACAGGCCAATAACCCTTAAGAACATAGATGCAAAAATACTCAACAAGATTCTAGCAAATCAGATCCAAAAGTACATCTCAAAAATCATCCACCATGACCAAGTAAGCTTCATTCCCAGGATGCAGGGCTGGTTCAAGACTCACAAGACCAAGAATGTAGTTAAACACATCAACAGGTGTAAAAACAAGAACCACATGATTATCTCATTAGACATACAAAAAGCTTTTGATAAAATCCAGCATCCCTTCTTGATAAAAATCCTCAGACCTCTAGGTATAGAAGGAACATACCTCAAAATACTAAGCCCCATGTATGACAAACCCACAGCTAATATTTCTAAATGGACAAAAACTAGAAACATTACCCCTGAACTGGAACAAGACAAGGCTGCCCACTCTCACCCCTCTTGTTCAATATTGTGTTGGAAGTCCTAGCCCAGGCAACTAGACAATAGAAGGAAACCAGGGGTATCCAAATAGGAAAAGAGGAAGTCAAGTTATCCCTCTTTGCTGATAATATGATCCTATACCTTGAAAATCCAAGAGAATCTGTCAAAAATTGATAAAGGACTTTGGTAAAATCTCAGGGTACAAAATATATGTGCAAAAGACAGTTGCATCCCTATACACCAACAACAAGCAGGCAGAGACTCAAATTAAAAGCACAACCTCATTCACAATAGACAAACACACACACACACACACAAAATGAAATACCTCGGCATCTTCCCAATCAGAGAAGTGAAAGACCTTTACACTGAGAATTACAAACACTGCTCAAAGAAATCCAAAAAGACACAAACAAATGGAAAAATATTCCATGCTCATGGATAGGAAGAATCAACATTGTTAAGATATCCACCCTATCCAAGGCAATATACAGATTCAATGCAATACCCATTAAGTTACCAATATCATTCTTCTCAGACCTGGAAATGACAGCAAAAAAATTCATATGGAAACAGAAATTACCACAAATAGCCAAAACAATCTTTAGCAAAAGAAACAAAGCAGGAGGTATCACACTGCCAGACTTCAAACTTTACTATAAGGCTATAGTAATCAAAACAGCCTGGTATTGCTACAAGAACAGGCACATAGACCAATGGAATAGGATAGAGATTCCAGAAGCAAAGCCTCAATTCCTCAACCAACTCATCTTTGTCAAAGCCTCCAACAACAACCACTGGGGAGAGGAGAACCTATTCAGTAAATGGTGTTGGGAAAACTGGCTGACCACATGCAG
>CAUYQG010129867.1:0-14601 GCA_963574415.1 Tarsius wallacei
TAGTTCCAGCTACTTGGAAGGCTGAGGCGGAAGGATCGCCGGAGCCCAGCAGGTCGAGGCTGCGGTGGCCAGGAGCGGCCACTGCACTCCAGTCTGGGTGACAGAGTGAGACTCCAACTCAAAAAAAAAAAAAAAAAAAAATACACATACACAGAAAGTCACAAGCATTGGCAAGGTGGTGGAGAAATTAGAATGCTAGTGCATTGCTCTTGGGCAGGTAAAATGATGCATCACTGTGAAAAACAATATAGCAGTTCCTCAAAAAAATAAACATGGCATCACCAGCAATTCCACTTCTTAGGTATATACCCAAAAGAGTGGAAAGCAAATACTTAAAGATATGTTATTTTATATTTTAAAATAAATTTTATTTTGTAAATTTGCAATATGATGCTATGGGTGTACAATATGATGCTATGGGATACATATATATAGTGAAAATCTTACTATGGTGAAGCAAATTAAGATACCCATCATTAAAGAAATTTTAACACCAATGTTCATATCAGCATTATGCAATAACCAATACGTAGAAACAACCCAAATGTTGATCAATGGTTGGGTGTATAAATAAAATGTGGCATAAACATACAATGGAATATTATTCAGCCTTTAAAAGGAAGGAAAGTCTAGCACAGACTACAACATAGATGAAACTTAAAGGATGTTATGCTCAATGAAATAAGCCAGGCACAAAAGGACAAATATTGTGCTTCCAGTGATATGAGACCCCTACAGTCATAAAATTCATAGAGACAGAAAGTAAAATGGTGGTTGTAGGGTTTGAGGGGAAAGGAGAGTTATTGTACAATGGGAACCGTTTGATTTTGGGAAGATAAAAAGTCCTAGAGATAGATGGTGGTGACAGTCGTACAACGATGTGAATATACTTAATGCCACTGAACTACACACTTAAAATTGTTAAAGTGGTAAATTTTACTGTATACACACACATCTCCACAGCAACGAAAACAGCAACCTTACAGATTACCCAGTAAAGTGGTTAGAGCAGCACACTCAAATCTGGTATAAGTTGACTCCAAAGTCAACAAAGGCTCATCAAAACTGTGCCCCTTTATTGTGATGACTAGTTGGTGCAATGCACAGCAACTTATCTCCACTTTTAGAGGAGACATCTTAATATGCTCCAAACCATTGTTTCTGGACTTCACTGATTGGCAGTTCCTTGAAGTCTCTAATCTTATTCTCTGGTATGTCTCTAGGGTCCTTGTTCTTTTCTACTCTCCAAATTCAGTTAGCATAATGTTTAATAGAACTCCATTACATTTTGTGAGATATCAAGACTATAAATATATCTGCCCAGTCTGATTTAAGACAGAGAGGGAAATTGAGTTGATGTAGCCCTGAGGTAAAACAGGAAAGGACTACTGCTCTCCCCGCCACATGAAAGCAAGAAAACTGCTTCTGATTTCCTTACTAATAAGTACGTGGATAGGAAACATGTTTGCTAGGTCAACAGTGCTGTTGCCAGTGACCGTGAATTTTAGTCACAATACCATTTCAGAACCTGCAGCTGTGGTTGGCATCGCCCCCCCATTAAGTTTGCAATAAACTGCAGTTATCTCCAAGACTTATCTGTTGTTTGCACCAGCCAAACAGATGAGTAAAATGGATATGGGATATAACAGGAATCACTGCCCCTGTATCTTTCAGGTCATCGTGGCCATCATGCGTGCGATTTTCCACAAGGATATGGGTAATATGAACAGTTTTTCACAAGGATGTGGGATTACCTTAAGTTTATTGTTGATGGGGAGGAAGAAGGAATAAGAAGTAGGAACAATTATCACCATAAGCCACAAGGATAGAGTGGTTGCAGGGGCGTTGACTTGTCTCTTTCCATCTTTCCTTAACAGCCTTTACTTTATGAGTTAGGGAGTTTCATTATACTCTGGGATTAGAGGGGGGGAAAAAACAACTGGGCTCACAGTCCCACTGAGCCCACTTGGAAAAGGAATTGGATCACAGCACTATTTATCACCTGGCCTTCATAGGCTTCCATTCGTGTGTGTGTGTGTGTGTGTGTGTGTGTGTATTCTCCCCTCCCCCCCCAGGGATTATCATCATTGGCTATAGCCAGTATCTAACAGCCCCAGGAAGGCCTGGAATTTCTCCACCTGCTCCCCACCCTCCCCCCACCACCCGTGTTCTGCCATAGGTCCTTCTAAATAGGGCTTAAGGGAGGAGTCACAATATACACCTCTGACCACATTGCGGGGTTCTTTCTCAAAGAGAGTCTGCCACCACCTCAATCAAGGGATTCCGATCTAGGAACTGGCTTGGATCTGAGAACTGAGTAAGAGGTCATGAATCTCAAGTACAGGGACTTATATTCATAAGACCTAGACTTTTCCACATATATATTAATATATCTAGTATGCTATGGTGTATGCCATTTCTATGGATCCTGTTTTCGCTTAGCTATCACCCCAGTTCTGTGCAAACATTCTGATTCTACTCTATCCTTGTGGCTTATGGTGATAATTGTTTCTACCTTTTTTCTGATAGTAAAACACTATTAGCTGGACTCTGCCTACCACTCGGGGATCATAAAGTTCCCATTTAAATCAGAGAACCTACTGCTGATGACATTTCTCAACACCTTCGTAAAGAATGTTCTTTGAACGCTTCTAAGAGCTATGGTTAGTGGGTGGCTGATTAGATTGCATCTCCACATTTCCATCTTCCTGAATCTTTGGACCACTTTCTATACAGTGTACAAGTACTACGGAAATTGTAGCATATCAACCTCATTGACTTTAGGCCACTACTGAGTCCAGGCTTCAAACTGCCAATCTTCTAAACTATTAATGATGCTCCCAGGTGCTTGAGTAGGCGCTGCCTCCACAAGCAAGGGAGATTAAGAGGGATTGGAGGTTCAAAGTTCTTAGTCTCGCCTATATCTGTCCAAATGGGGACATTCCTTATCTTAGCATTCTACTCTTTTTCCACCAGTGCAATTTATCGCAGTATAGACATCTAGTTAATTTAAGCAGCAGTTTTTGACCAAAAACGATGTGGCTCCCATGCTTCACCTCCCTATTCACCTGATCTCTCCCCAGGCAACTTTTTGTTTGTTTGTTTCCCCTGATGAAAAAAAAGAGGTAAAACAAAAAACAGCAGAAGCACTAAAAGGCATCCAAATTGACGGGTTCAAAATCTGTTTCGAGCAATGGAAAAATGTCTTGATAGGTGTATTACATCAAACAGAGAGTACCTTGAAAGTGACTGAAGTTTAAACGTGTAAGAATAAATATATGATTTTTATACGTAAATTCCAGATTTTTGAGGTATCTCCTCTCGTAGCCATTTTATACATATGAGGAGAGAGGAGGAGATAGAGATGACACTGAAAGGTGAGTTGGAGTTAGTACCATGGGAATGATCATTGTGGGTGGGGAAAGCAGAAAGAAGCATTCTAGACAGAGACAACAGCATATCCAAAGCTAGGAAGAATATGATGTGCTTAAAGAACCAGGCAAAAACCAGTATGGCTAAAGTTTAGTGAGCAAAGTCTAGAATAAAATACAAGGAGTTTGATGCTTTTGAAGTGTACAGTCATCACATCATGGCGGCTGTTGAAGGACATATTAAGGTCATTGAGCATTATGTAAAGAGAGTAGAACCCCACTGATGCTTCAGCTCAGGACAGACATTATCCAATTTTACATTTTTAAAGGAGTCCCTCTGGCTTCAGTATGGAAAAATGGATTGGAAGGAGACAAGAAAAGATGCAGGAGGCTAAGAAGGAGACTACTTATTGCGGTATTCCAGGCTACAGGTATTCATGGTCTAAACTAATGGCAAGAAGTGAATGGAGTTAGGTAATATTTAGGAGGTGGCTTTAATAGGCTTATTATTCGATTATGAGAAATGAGGGAGAGAGAGAGAGCGATCAAGGGTAACTTCTAAATTTCTAACTTGCACAAGAGTCTAACTTAATACCTTGTGGTGTCAAATGCTGGAGGGGGTTCAAATTTTATGAACAAGGTCATGACAAGTGGAAACAGGGTGCATAGTAGGCAATTATATATTCTGGGCTGGAGTTAAGAGAGGAGATTAAATATGTTTGAGAGTCGTCAACGTATACATAATGTATTAGTCAGGGTCCTGTTAGGAAGCAGATGGAATACTCAACCAGAATTTTTGAGAGACTATTTTCAGAAATGTAGACTGGGTTAAGAGAGCCAACAAAGGATATATTGGGGAGCCCAGAGACTATCAACAGAAGGAAGCCATTGCCATTCTTAGACCTGAAAGGGTAAAGGAAAGAAATGATGTTACCAGAATCAAATTGATATCGGAAACTACTGGAAAGGGGCATCCACAGGATATATAGTTGAGAGTAACCCAGCCACTGACAGAATGCCAAAACTCTCTCTCCTCCTACCTTTCAGTATCTTAGTGGTGCCACCCATGGGTCCACCCCAACTGGAAGCCAGAGGGCAAGAGAACCCAGGTAATGCAGACCATGAAGGTCAGATTCCCAGGACAAACAGTAAGACAGAGCAGGGGACATGAATCACTCTTGGGTAGCAATAAAGAAAAACAAGCACAAATATTAAGTAAACAATAGGAAGAAGGTCCAGAACCAAGCTTGAGGAACTCTAACATTTAAAAATCAGATAAAGGAGGAATAGGACCCTGCACGGAGACTGAGAAGAGTGATCATACTACATAAGAGAAAAAAATGCAATGTCCTGGAGACTTAAAGAATAGTTGAAAGAGGAGAAAAATTACCAACATATCTGATAATCCTGAAAAACTTGTGTTGGACATCTGTTTTATCACTTTAGTTTTTGTAGTGGTTGTTTTTTGGTTTTGTTTGTTTGTTTTTTGCTACTCAGCATCTTTGTCCCATTTTTATGTTAAGAAATCTCTTTTTGAGTCTTGGTGAGAGGCCATCTTCTGCAACATAAGTGAAAAGTTCCAACTCTTACTTTCTAGTCGTTTTTCTTGAAACAGGGATGCACACCCTGACCTAGGTCTGACCAGTCAGCTGCATCACCCTCACAGAGGAAGTTAGGAATATACGGAAGCAGGGACAGTGGAGATTCTATTCTGGTGGCGGTGTCAATAACATCAGCAGCTCCCATTTTCCAGGGATGACATTGGCATTAGTAATAGCATTTGATGTCTAGTAGCAGACGTCGTACATGCTTCAGGGCCCAAATTCTGGCCTCCTAACTTCTCTTTAATTCTGCCCATTTTCCAAACCTGGTTCTCCAGGTTTATGAGCTACCAAATTTCTTTCCAGCGCCTCTTCTGCTTAAGTTCTCCAGGGTTAGTTTCTGGTGTTTGCAAGTTAAGACCTTAACTAATACATAAATCTAATACAATGAAACCATGACCATGTGTCTTAATAAATGCAGGTCGTCCGTAACTTAGCAAAGAACCATTTTATTTGATGAAGGGGGCAGAAATAGGATTGGAATGCTGGAGGAGAGCGTAGACAGTGAGAAAATCAAGTGATCACTCTGTATAGATCACTCAGTGGGGAAGTTTGGTTCTAAAGGAGAAAGTAGGGTGATACCAGAGGATAAACTTAAGGTAGAAATTATTTTTAAGTGAGAGAATCCTGAACCTATTTAAAGACTCCTCAGAGGGCCTAGTAGATGTGAAGTTGAATACTTAGTCAAAGAAAGGAGAATCTGAGTAAGAATTAGAAGACAATTCTAGCTCCACTTCCAAAGTTACTCTACTTCCAATTGGGAACCATTAAAAAAAAAAAAAAGATTCTGAGCCATAGAACAGATTCTGTTTCTTTATGTATAACTAGAACAGAAATTTCACTGAACTTTGTGGTTAAAGAAACTGAAATTAATTACAATAATGTTAAATACTGCTTCAGTAATCCTCCCAGGGTGATGAAGTTGAATGCTATCTGGTATTGCCATTAGTAAACAATTAACTATCTGATCACAAGTCATCATCTGCTACTTTTTAGCATTTTCACAGTCTAAGTTAGAAAAATTTTACAAGCATACTTAGGATATTAAGATGTCATAAGTGTTGAAATTTTTTGTATCCCTCAAAATAAAACCAAAATAAACTTCCCTTGAAGAATTCTCATTGTAACCCTAAGGTTTGCACATGCTGTTGGTATTTATGAATATGGAAATATTTTCTATGAATGTCTCCACTCTCTGCAAAGTATTTGGTATTAAATTAGAATTATAATACTTTATAAGGAATTATTCTGTTGTTAACAATGAAATTAGGTGGCAATGACTTACTGGTCGTTAGGAAAAGTGATTTCTAAGAGAATTATTTCTGAAACCTACTGTGGTAATAGAAAAATGACTTAAGAGAAAATGATACCTTCTCTAAATACTAGCAAGTTCCCTGGAATATTTTCAACCAAGGATAAGGACATCTTTCCGTTGGTCTTTAAAAAAAAAAAAAAATCATGGCACCATGGTGTTTCTTGGCTTACCTTTAAAGACTACTGAGTTTTTCCACTGAGAAAAATATTTATTCTGGGATTTCTAGTATTATGCAACAGCCTGATTTTCCTAAACAATGTTCTTTCTTTTTTTGATGTGGCCACAGAATTAAAGAATTCCTGGCATATTCACTCTCAGTTTCAATGTTTTTTCAAGCTCACGTGACTGTAACTGAAGGACAGTATTGGGGAAGCTCACAGTTGCCGGTGTGAATTTCCTTCGTACAAATGAGTGTTTTGAGGCCAGTCAACTTAGCACATCTGTAGTAAATGAGTCTACCATGCTGTTTTCATTGAGTTGGACTTCTGTACAAGTATAGTACCTCAATCATTTAGGAAAAAGGAAAACAACTTTTCCTTGCAAAGGTCATAAATCCATTTGTCACCAAAAGGAAGGCTTTACCAGTCTTTTTCTTTTTTTATTGCTGCAACTAATAAAACTGGCCATTGAAAAGGATGGAAAGAAACAAAACTAACAACTTGACTTGGGACAAATCAAGGCCTTTCAATCTTGACTTTGCAGTTTGTCAGGTGAACACAGGCTTAAGTGTTGTCTAAAATGGGATTCTGTCTTAAAAGAACATTGAAAATCTTGAGTTTTCCATGTGTGGATTGTGTCCAGTATAAGGAGGAAAAACACACTTCATCAGCCCCCTCATAATCCAGGCATAGAGTAGCAGGACCACCATGCAAGCCTCTATTAGGAACACCAGCTACCCTGCCACCCAGCCGGACTGTGTGTTTTCTAGTCTGTGAGCTAGTCACACTAAAGAAACTTCTGTTTCTAAGATACATTTCTTTCTTCACAATGTTTTGGAGAAAGAAATATACCTGCATCAGACAGATCCGCATTTAGCAAATCCTCTCAACTCTTGATGAAGAGGTTGATTACCCAGTATGGCTTATCCTGATTGCTACATTTTCCCTTTTTCCTCATCCCCACTGCTCTTATTGGCCCATTTTCTGCTCATTAAGAACTCTTCCAGAACAGGCAAAGCTCTATTTGGCAGCCTGTTAGCAACAAAATGAAAGATTTGTTAAAGGATGTAACTTACCTTGGTTGAATCTTCAATGACTTCCAGTCAGATAAAGTTCATACGCTTTACAAAATCATGTTCCTTATTTGTCTGGCCTCTGTTTACATTTCCAGACATATATTCTATCTTGCTTTTCATGTGTGCTGTGCATTTCAGGTATTTCATAATATCTGCTAACAATTATTAAATACTTACCATATGCCAGTCACTACTCCAGGTGCTAAATATCTATGAAGTTATTTAATCCTCACAAGCCTCCCCCCATGACATAGATATAGCTGTTACAGCTAGTTTACAGAAAAGGAAGCTGAGACTCAGCCTAAGTAAATTGCCCAAGGTTACACAGACACCAAGTTATGGAACCAGAATTCAAAGCAGGCAAGCCAGTGTCAGAGCATGTTCTTAACCACTATGCTATGTTCCTTCAAGTATGGTTAGTTATTTAGACATCCTCCCAAATCCTGTTACTTCCCTCACTTTCTGGCCTTTGTGCATGCAATTTATTCCCTCTGCTTGGAAAACTCTCCCATCTTTCCCTCTAACTTTGTGATGATCTTTCAGGACTTAATTGAACCGTTATCTCCTCCATGCACTTTTCCAGTCAAGGTTAAGCATGTGTGCTCTGAGCTTCCATATTCAGTGCACTGCCTCCATCAGAGCATGGATAATATGGATGCTAATTACTTGTCTTCATGTCTTTCTCGCCCGAGATGTTGTAAGGCTCTGTAGATCAGGGATTGTGTTTTATTTATTTTTGTACACGAACACCTTGCATAGTGTCAGGCTCATAGGTCAAAACATTTTTGAGGAATGAATGTTCTTTGCATAGTAGCTATGATCTTAGAGACCCGGGTTGAAAATTTAGATGTATTAACTATTTAACATCTTAAGCATCATTTATAAAATGGGTATGATACGCCTACTTCATTTTTTTGCAAGAATCAAATGAAATATTGTATTAAAGTGCATAGTATGCTGCACGCACTTATGAGGTAGCATAATCTTTCCATAATCATAAATATGAATAGTTACACTAATTCATTCATTCTAAAAGTATTTGGTGCCTAATATGATTCAGAAGTGGAAGGATACAGCAGTGAACAATTGGCAAAAAAGCTGCCCTCATGAAGTTTGGCATGTTCACAGGGTTACTGGAAGATCCAATAAGGTAGGAGGGATAGAGTGTTTGTTACTTTTGAAATAAAAGATGGACATTTATTTCTTCATAATGGTGTGAACCTAGACATGTCTAAGAGCCAAAATATAGATTAGATATCTCCTTTCAGTCCTGTTAGTCCTGTGATTGCTTGTTGAGACTTTGGTAAAGGAGATTTCATAGACTGCCCTTATTCGGTTCAGTATTATAGTGACATTTGTACTGTTCATTTTTCAGAGTTGATAAAGCATCAAATGTAAATAATTTCTGTGAAGTAAAAACAATGTCAAAATACCCATATGCCTTAAGGCTGAACAAGAGTTTAGTTTTGTTTAAATTTGGGAATGGGCTTAAGTCAAACAAACCTGCCTTCACTACCTTAAGACTAACCTCAACCCTGCTTTCAGTTCCATAAGCATTCATATGCTTAGAGATGCAAAACCAAAATTACCTCCTAACTTTAGTATACGGCCCATTCATAAATCTTATTTCTTGCAGTTGGCTACATTACTTATGATTGGCACTGTAGGAGAAACTTATGAATGCTACATTATTTATGTGTAACGTAGTCTTGCATATAATCACCTAATAATTACTATTCCACATATTTTTACACAGCCAATTCTTTCCTAGGAGGGATATATTTAGTAAACCAAATAAAATGAGAAATTCCTACTTAAACAGAAGTGTTTTGAGTTCCTTGGAGTAAAGGAAGCAGAGTATTACTTTTATAACTCATAGGTTTTCTGGCATAACAAAAAAAATAGTACTTCTGTTGCCTAGTAATTCAGAACAGACACTAATTTTTCGTGTTATAGAAAGTAATTTAATTTTAATTGCTATCTTCTTACCTAGTTAATAACAACATAACAGTGCTAGATGCACAGAAGAAGCTTGGCAGTAGACAGAAACTGTTTTTCTAGAAAATTCTCAAGGCAGTACTTTGAAGAAAAATAGTAACTAATTTGGAATTCAGTGTCATTTTAAATTTATTGTTCTGCTGTTGAGAAATCAATTAAATTGATATCATAAATGTTTGTAATTTTACTCAGTATAATTTTGAAGACAGTATTCCTTAGCTCATTCTCTTTAAAATGTGAATTTCTATTGTTGCCTGGATTTAACACATTTTATTTATTACTTGTTTTTTCAATATATTTTTTTCAACCCTCATGAGAATGAGACAGCTAAATCAAGGAGCAGGGAGAATGACAAAGTGACATTGTCTTTAGTATGTCTCACTACTGTAAACACATCAGTGATCATCATTCCAAAATCTGTCTCTGTGTCTTTTAAGTGTATACATTTAGCCCGATTTTCCTTCCCAGATCTTTCCACTCAGTTCTAAAATGAAGGCAGACTTAAACTATTTCTTCCTTTCTCCAGAGGGAAGTCAAAGTGAAAGGCAATTCCCTCTTCTTTCCTTAACTGACATCAGATTAAATAAAACGATGCCATAATGCCATTAGTTTCTGACACACAGAAGGCACTCAATAACAAGTAAGTCCTGTGGTTGCTTTTGTCATTATTAGTCCAAGTACTGTTTCCTTAGAGACCTAATGTGTAGGCAGCCATCAGTTTTAGTCCTGTCAAAACTGACAGCGCTTTCCTGCAAGGCTTAAAACTGATTTCAGTAGGGAGACTGGCTCCTCTCTGAGAATAATGGAAGCCTCTGGCCAAGAGACATCATTTACTTTTAGCATTATATTAATTTTTTACTCATGCATCTGTTCTGAGGTAAACCATTCACTGATTTTAGCCTCTTTGTAAAATTTGCTTGGAATAACTTACTTTTTGCTGAATGGTTTTAGACACATCCTTTAGAAGACACTGGAAATAATGGCTAGAGGTTAACATCTGTTTCTCTTGCAAGCAAAATTAATCACCCATCTGTGTATTCATAATAAGAAATGTTTGTTCTTTAGTTGTATGAAACATTGTTTGGAACTTTGTACGGAACACTCTGCTACTATCCTCAAATTTCTCTCTAAGAACCAATATGCACAGTAAATGACTTGGAATATATTCGTTGTGCTGGTTTTCCCTAGTGTTCTAGTGGTCAGGATTCGGTACTCTCATTGTGCTGGGGTAAATGTCTGATAGCGCTACAAGCTAAGTGAAGTTTCTAGTCTACAGCCAACCATAAGGACTAGATTTATGGTCCTTTATTATTCTCAGTCAAAATACCTATTGATTTCAGGAGTGTTCAATAGTATCTGAATATATTATCACATGTCACCCAAAAGATGAATTTTTTTTGTTGGAAAATAAAGGTCTTAAAAACTACCTAGAATTACAAGTAAAGTGAAGCAAGGTGGTACTATTTTAGAATGATGAAATATTGAGTTATCTTAACATCATCTAGGGTAGTCTCTTCACATGATGCATCTCCCTACAACACCCATTACTTCTATAATACATCCAGGAATAGGAGGCTCACCCTTCAAGCCAACCCACTAATTTTTTAAAAATTCTTACACTGATCTACATCTGTATCTTAGCTTTTCAATAGGTTTAACTCTAGAGTTACTCTTAGTCTAAGGTTATTTGACTTTTTTCCTTGCTTACATGCCTTTCCTTCCATCTTGTATACATAACCTTTAAAAATCTGCTTTCTCTGCAGGTCATTGGTTTCTTTAGTCTTTCAACTGTTTTTATTTTTATTGGGAAAGGTGCTAGTCATCAGAATTTTGTTTTTAAAATTTGCCTGTCTTGTAAAATCATATTCCCATTAGAGACCTGGTCATTGGTATAACACCTGTGTCTTTTCTGAACACTTTTTAAGTTTTATATCCTAGTCTCAAGTGACCATGACTGGATTTGCTTTCATGTGCATTCATGAACTCTAAAATGGCACCATCTCATGACCCCAGGGTTTTCAACATTCATGAGAGAAGTACACTACCAGAGATACGTTACAAAAAGGCTCACAGATCAAATTAAAACAAATGTAAAACACATAGAAGCAAAGGGAAAGAAATAGGATAGGTCAGTACACTTAGGATAAGGCACAGACGGCTTGGAAGAACCGCAACACTTTAATCCTAAGTTCCCAATAAGGATTTCTTTTCCTTCTCTCTCTCTCTCCCTCCTCCTTCCCTCCCCCTCCTCCTCCCCCAACCCTCCTTCCTTCCCCCACCTGTGTGTGTGTGTGTGTGTGTGTGTGTGTGTGTGTCTCATTTTCTCATCTCACTTCTCTCCTTCCTTGAGGATTTTACCTTCATAAAATATTCGGTGCTGTTAATATTGAGAAGTGATGGGAGATAAAATGGTTCACATGGATTGGAACAAAAAAGACTTAAAAGTCAAGCTAAGAAGTGTGGATCTATCTTATATGTACCCTCTGTGTAAACATTCAGCATTGGGCATGGTACCTAGTAGATATAAAAAAACATTTTTTCAATGAGTTTTGTGGTCATCAAAAAAATCTATTTAGAAGGATCATTTTAAAAACATATTTTTTGTACCATAAGTAAGAGAATAATAAAATATGTGTTGCCATAATTTGCAGAAAATATTATTTGGGGAAAAAGGAAAATGATTCAAAATTGCTTTACTTTTTAAATATTATTATCTCAATCAGGCCTTCCACAGAAATTACTTTAGTCTATCTTGAACCAAATCGTCTCTCCTACTTAAACCTTAGGGCAATATCTTTGTTTTAAAATCTAGTTCCTTCCCACTGATTTCTTTTCTGATTACCATTTCCCCTCCTCAGAACCTCTCTGGTATTTACTTTGTATCTCTCTTCTCATCTGGAAAGGTGTTTGACATTTTTGCCTTCATTATAATTATTCAGATATTACATTCTGTCTTTTTCATTTAATTTTAAGCTTTTAAAAAATAAGAACCATATATTATTCATCTATATTCCTTAGAGGGCTTCCCATGGTACCTTCCTCACATATAGATGATATTCAGTAAATATGTGTTGAATGCATGGAAAGATTAATGAAAAATACAATTTAGTATCTTAGAAATCAACTCAAAGAAACAATCATCTCCTAGAAGAGAGATCAGCAAACTTCTGTAAATATGAATAAATACTTTAGGCTTTGCAGGGCAAGAAACAAAATCAAGGGTATTACTTAGGAACTTATGTAACAAAACAGAAAATTTTTCACAAATTTTTCATTTATGACACTAAAATATAATAATTCAGTACAAATTTTTGTAATACAAGTCTACTGATGATGAAAATGGCATTCTTTGGCAGGGATAACATTTAGCTTATTACAATTCTCTATCATCAAAATTTTCTGCTTATCTATTAATGTTGACCTGTAATAAGATTTTGCATATTTTACATATTTCATCTTTGAAAATCTTTTCACACACATAGACATTTCCAAATACTACAGTTCACGAACATTTTTACATTGCTTGGAAGGAATTTATAGGATTCTGTTAGGTTCTTCTCTTGATACATGCCTTTGAGCATGTTTTTCCATTGTAGCTTAATCATTTCCAACTGAAGGTTAGGTGGAAACACCTCAAGTGCACAGTCAAATGGATTTTGAAATATAGAAATTTCTTATATCTAGGCTTAAAATGTGCTGCTGAAACTGTTTAAGCTCAGAAAATCGACTCACTGCAAATTTGTATAAGAATGGAGATGTCACTTTTGTCTTAATTTATAGCAGTACAGGAAGTATATAAAGCTGGTTGACATTAGTCCTTAAAATTACTTTCCCACAGTATATGCCTCACATATAAGCCCTGTTTTGCCTTGTAATTCTAAGTTTAATTCAGTAAATAAACATTATAAAATTTGCAGCAAAGCCATTCCAAAGCCATTCACTGCTCAGTTGTTTGAGGACATTCAGAAAAACTTCAATCTCAGTCTCAAAAAATCTCAATAAACTTTACCCCTGCTAAGGCATGAAACTACTGTGTAATAGGACAAATCAATGTATTCCATTTCTATTTCTGACAAAAAATAATCCGAATTAACGAAGGTTAAATCCACAAGAGCCCATTGACACTACAGGCTCAAGAACACATGCTAGATTCAAATACTTTCCTCAGAGTGGCTAATGGTGAATAATATAATGAATATCCATAACTTGAAAAACCGTACATTTTTACAAGCTTTGTAAACTTATCTAATAACTGCTTTCTTATCTATAGCCCCTTAGCAGATTCCACTTCCAATTGTATTGATTTAGTATTTTCTTAACTTGTTTGAAAATATTCTCACTTGTCATGCACCCAGGCTGCTTATGCGAGTTACCCTTGCAGCCTCTTCAAACTTAGCACTGACTCCTTGTCTGAACAACTGAGATGTATTGGTGACTTCTGTTGACTCATCAAGAACTAATAAGTGACGTGGGTGGGGAGAGAAAAAAAACAAAACAAGGAAAACGCTTGAAAACATTTACCTTGTTTTTTAATTGGCTATTGATGCCGCTCCAGTGGGCTCAACATTTCAAGCAATTGTTCTTGCCAAAAGACTCACAATCTTGAACAAGTTTATTTTTTGTTACGCAACTTAATGAAGTCATCATCAATAAGGGACTTTCCTTGTTAAGCTAGTAAATTAAATGAACACTCAGAAACTTACTTTTTTTTTTCGTTTAAAAAAAAGGTATGGGGTACAATTCAGGATTAGGTATACAAATGTTCATTACGCAGGTACCCTTGTTGATGAGGTGTGCCCCCCCACCTCCACTGGCAGTTTCCCACTACTGCCAATCCTTTTCTTATAGTATTATGGTAATTGTTTTTTTTTGTTGCTTTTTTTTTTTTTTTTTGAGTTTGCGTCTCACTCCGTCCCCCAGACTGGAGTGCAGTGGCCACTTCCGGCCACCGCAGCCTCGACCTGCTGGGCTCTGGCGATCCTTCCGCCTCAGCCTTCCAAGTAGCTGGAACTACAGGCGCGCGCTACCACGCTCGGCTGATTTTTTTTGATTTGTTGTAGAGATGAGGTTTCGCCTGGCCAG
>CAUYQG010129871.1:0-12850 GCA_963574415.1 Tarsius wallacei
TGGCTCAGCCTGTAATCCCGCGCTTTGGGAGGCCGAGGTGAGTGGATTGTCTGAGCCCGCGGGTTCGAGACCCATCTGGGCAACTTGGCGAAACCTCATCTCTACAATAAAAATCAAAAAATCAGCCGGGCGTGGTAGCGCGCGCCTGTAGTTCCAGCTACTTGGAAGGCTGAGGCGGAAGGATCGCCAGAACCCAGCAGGTCGAGGCTGCGGTGGCTGGGAGCGGCCACTGCACTCCAGTCTGGGCGACATAGTGAGACTCCAACTAAAAAAAAAAAAAAAAAAAAAATTGAGGGGGAAAGACACAAAGAGGTTGTACTAGTCTGCATTCCCACCAGCAGTGTAGAAGCGTTCCTTCTTCTTTGTTTTTTTTTTTTTTTTTAGTTGGAGTCTCACTCTGTCGCCCAGACTGGAGTGCAGTGGCCGCTCCCGGCTACCGCAGCCTCGACCTGCTGGGCTCCGGCGATCCTTCCGCCTCAGCCTTCCAAGTAGCTGGAACTACAGGCGTGCACTACCACGCCCAGCTGATTTTTTGATTTATTGTAGAGATGAGGTCTCGCTTGCCCAGGCGGGTCTCGAACCCGCGGGCTCAGGCAATCCACTCACCTCAGCCTCCCAAAGGCGTGGGATTACAGCCTGAGCCACCGAGCCCGGCTACATTGATTAATTTTTATACGTTGAATTATTCTTGCATTCCAGGAATATATTTCACACAATGATGATGTATGATCTTTTCAATGCATTGTTGACTTGGTTTGCTAGTATTTTGTCAAGGATTTTTAATCTATGTTCATCAGGAATACTGGCTTGTAGTTTACTTTTCTTGTAATGTCTTTGCTTTGGTATCAGGGTAATGTTAGCTTCATAAAATGAGTTTGAAGATGTTCTTTTCTATTTTGGGGGTGAGTTTGAAAATGGGTAGCATTAATTCTTTCTAAAATGTTTGGTAGAATTTGGCAGTCATTTGGTCCTGAGCTCTTCTTTTTTAAGGTATTTTTTTTAAAAATTATTAATTCAGTCTCCTTACTTGTTCTAGTCCTGTTCAGATTTGCTAGTTCTTCATGATTCAGTCTTGATGCTCTTATATTGGGTGCTTATATATTTTTAATTATTATATCTTCCTGGTAATTAACCCTTTATCATTTTATGATGTTCTTTTTTTTTTCTTTTTTTGACAATTTTTGACTTAAGTCAATTTTGTCCAATATAAATATGGTCACCCCTGTTCCCTTTGGTTACCAGTTGCCTAGAATATTTTTTTCTATCCTTTCACTTACAGCATATGTGTGTTTTAAATCAAGTAAGTCCTTTATAGATAATATGCAGGCAGGTATTTTCTATATCTTGTTAGTCACATTATGTATTTTGATTGAGGAAGTTAATCCACTTATATTTAAAGTTATTATTGATAGGAATGAATTTACTATTGCTATTTTGTTAATTGTTTACTATCTGTCTTGTAGGTGTTTTGTTTCTCTTTTTCTATCTTCTGTTGTACTTCACTGATTCTTGATAGTGACATATTTTTATCTCTTTCTCTTTTCCTTTTAAAAATTTCTATTGGTATTTTCTTTGTGATTATCATAGGGTTTACATAAAATATCTTATATTTATAACAATATATTTTAAGATGATAATTTAATTTCAATTGTAATAATTTATTTCTCCCTTAGCACACTTTATATTATTGATGTCACAAATTACATCTTGTCAAATTGTGTATCCATCAGCATAATTTTATAACATTTATAATTATTTTTATACTTGTCTTAACTTCTCTACCAGAATTGACAGTGATTTGTGCACTATAGTAACAGAATTACAGTATTCTCTATTTGTCTATATATATATCTGTACCAATGAGCTTTATACTTTCATACACTTTCATGTTGTGGTTAGGTCCCCTTAGTTCAACCTCAATGATTCTCTTTAGCATTTCTTGTAAGACAGATCTAGTAGTGATAAATTTCCTCAGATTTTGTTTGTCTAGGAAAGTCTTAATCTTTGAAGGACAGTTTTGTCTGGTAAATTATATATATAACTGGCAGTTTTTCTTTAAGCCCTTCAAATATATGATTTCACTCCCTTCTGGCCTGAAGTTTTCTGATGAAAAATCCTTGGATGGTCTTACAGTCATTCCTTTGTATGTGACAAATCACTTTCCTTTTACTACTTTCAAAATTCTCTCTTTGTTTTTTATACTTTAATTATAATGTACCTTGGTGTGGACTTCTTAGGGTTCATCTTATTTAGAGACTTTTGGGATTCTTAACTCTGGGTGTCCATTTTTTTCCCCTAGATTTGAGAAGTTTTCAACACTTGTTTAAAAATAAGCTTTCTGCCTCTTTTTTCTCTCTTTTCTCTCTCTGGTACTCCTATAATGCATACATTGGTCTCCTTGATGTTATCCCATAGTTTGTTACACTTTCTTCGCTCTTTTGTCATTCTTTTTCCTTTTGCTCTTCTCACTTCACAATTTCAAATGACCTGTCTTTAAGAGATCTGATTCTTTCTACTGTTTGATTAAGTCTGCTGTTGAATCCTTCTAGTAAATATTTTATTTCAGCCATTATATCCTTCATTTAATGTCTTTTGGATTTTTAAATATTTTCTATCTCTTTGTCAAAACACTCATTTGTGCAAAACCACAATTTCTCAACCAACTCACCTTTGACAAAGCCTCCACCAACAACCACTGGGGAAAGGAGAGCCTATTCAGTTAATGGTGCTAGGAAAACTGGCTGACCACATGCAGAAGATTGAAGCAAGACCTTTACCTATCACCATACATAAAAATCAGCTCTAAATGGATCAAAGACCTGAATGTAAAATCTCAAACTATAAAAACCTGTGCTTATGACAATCCTTTTGTATTCTTTGTCAGACAATTCATACGCCTCCATTTCTTTAGGGGCAATTTCTGGAGATGGATTTTTTTCCCCCTTTGTTTAGATTATGTTTTCTTATTTCCTCAAGTTCTTGTTTGTTTTTCTTTGGTTTGTTTTGTGTGTATGTGTGTGTGTCTGTGTGTGTGTTTGAGTTGGAGTCTCACTCTGTTGCCCAGGCTGGAGTACAGTGGCTGTTCTCAGAACACTCTAGAGAGGAGGCAGCAGAGAACAACTTCTCCTCACCATCTGGCACCTGGTCCATGCCATCATCTGTGGCAGCAGACCAGGTATGAGCCCCAGGAACTATGGAGAAGACAGGGCATGGAAATCTGGAATGGAGCCCTCCCACCAGTGAGGAGATGCCAGTCAATGCCATCTGCTCTGTCCCAGGACCAGGCAGAGGCCTGCATTGCCCCACCCAGCTCTGTCCAGCCTCCAACCTGGGACCCAGAGGTTATCCCCACATCAGAGTTGGAGAGACAGACACTCCTCTCCCACAATGGGACAGGTACAGACATGTCAGATCTGAGTGGGACACTTGACAGCAACAGAAAAGGAGTCAGGTGATTCTGGATTTCATCCATCCTTCTCTCACAGTAGTCCATGGGGCAACTGGCCCATGTTGAGAACAACCCTATCAGCCTACACTGAAAGTGAAGGGGACAGGCTGGAGACAGGAGTGACTTCTTAATAGGGCGGGAGCAGCAGCCAAAATGAACCTAGAGTTACAGAAATGGTCATAGACAGAGTTTGGGTTTTTTTGTTTGGTTTTTTTATTTGTTTGTCGGCTTTCTTTTTATTTGGGGGTTGGTTTATGAGTGTTTTCAGTCTTTTTTCCTGCATTCTTGGGAAGGGCATGGTTGTTCTTTTTTTCTTTCTTCTGTGTTTAATACTTTCTTAAGTGTTTCTTGTGGAGTTGGTCTGGAAGCAGCATAAACTCTTAGGGGTTGAATGTCTGGGAAGGATTTTAATTCTCCATTACTGATGAAACTTAGCTTAGCTGGGTAGGCAATTCTTGGTTGAAATTGTTTATCTTTGAGGACTTTGAAGATTGGACTCTTGTGTCTTGTAGCCTGTAGTGTTTCTGTAGATGAGTTTGCTGCTGTTCTAATTGGTCTTCACTGGTAAGTAGTCTGACCTTTCTCTCTTGCTGCCTTCAGGATTTTTCTTTTATATCTTCTTTGTGTAAGTGAATTACTATGTGTCTAGGACACATGATGTGTCTAGGATACATAATGGTCTTCTCATTTGATGTCTTGATGGGGTTCTCTGAATCTCTTGTGTTTGAATGGTCACATCTCTGATGAGATAAGGAAAAGTTTCTTTGATAACTTCATGGAATGCTTGTTCCAGATTGGTCTCTGTCTCTCTATCTGCCTCAGGGATTCCAATTAATCTTAGGTTTGACCTCTTGATATAATCGCACATCTGTTGGAGGCTTTGTTTTGTCTTTTTAAGCTTCTTTTCTATGTTTTTAACAGTTTGTGTTAGTTCCATATTTTGGTCCTCCAGCTCTGAGATTCTTTCTTCTGCTTGGCTAATTCTGCTTTCCATGCTTATCAGTTTGTTGTTTATTTCATTCACTGTATTTTTTATTGCTGTCATCTCAAATATCAGCTCCTTCATTCTTTCCTTTTGTCTCTCCTCATTTCTATTTATTCTCTCTGTTAATATCTTGATATCTGGGTTCTTGGTTTGAGACCAGTCATTCTGGGGGTTCTTCATTGTTTCAGTTCCAAAGTCTGTATTCTCAATTGCTGTCTTCCCAGGTCTGTATGAGACCTGTGTTCTTCCATCGATTCTTCTTCATTTGTGAAGGTTTTTTTTCTCTCCCTTTTCTCCCCTTTAATTCTTTTTTTAAGTGATGAAGGGATAGATTTCACTTCTGTTTGCTCATTCCCCTATTCTTTCTTATGTAGGCCCTCTGGACTTGTTCAAGTTTGAAGCCAAGCTGGGGTTGGGGGCCATTGCTTTTTGCAGTTTTGACATTTGATTAAAGAGGGAACAGTGGTTCAGAAGCTATATACAGGTCACAGAATCCACTGACAAATGTGAGGCTCCCCTGGAATGTATTTGCCACTGCCTTACAATCTGTCTATGCAGTGGCAGTATATGTTTGCCCCCTAAAAGTAAAATGAGGTAAGAAAAAGGGAAATAATGAAAAAAGGAAAGAGGAAGATGAAAGGAAGGTGAAGAGAGAGAAGAGGAAGCGGGAAAACAGGCACACCAACTAATGAACAAACAAAGAAACAAACAAAAACAGAAAAAAACCATATAAACAAACACAAACAAAAACCTATTGATCTACTCACCCTCAAAAATACTCGTACACAGACAGAAAATCTAAAAAAACCACACTAAAATAACAAAAACAAAGAAAATATGAAAACATAAACAAAAACGTGTAAGAAAACTCAGATTCAGACAGGACGTATTTCTCAAGGGAACTCAAAAAGTTAGAAAGTCCTAAGCCCATGATGTGTTTACCTTATCACAGTGTTTTTCATGTGGTTCTGCTTCTGAGAGTATTCTGTTCACCAGCTCCTCACCCACCCTTGTTCCCCACACACCATGCCACCTTCCTCAAGAGGGAAGGAGGGCAGAACATGTGTGCGAGATCAACACCCTGACCCCACACAGCTTTCACTGGGCTTTGCAGCCTCACGATATCAGAGCCCAAGTCAGGGACAGCAAAACAGAACATTGTATCTGAAATCTTATTCCTATTAATAGAAGCAAACTAAGCTTTACTCTGGATGGGGGTGGGTGGGCAGAGGCTGTGGGAATGTGAAACAAGGCAATATTATATCTCCATGACTTATGGGAGATCTAGGCAGGAGCGAGGGTAATGGGGCAGCACTCTGATGGAGTCTGCATGTAAGTGATACTCATCCTGGATCTTGAAGTCCTGGCTATAAAGTTCATAGAAACCCACTCACCCAGGAGAATTTACAGCATGTCACCCATATGAAGGGAATGGAAAGGTCAGTCTAATTCCATAGGCCTGCCCTTCCACTAGTTAGTCACCTTATTCATATTGAAATACTAATAATTTTGTATGCTTCCCCTTCAAAGAATTTGCACATTAAAACGAAATCTGGAGAAGTCATTTCTAAGCCTAAAGGCTTACATCCCTGACTGCTTATTGAAGCTTCATGCTGTTTGATTATTATTCTTTTAGACATGTGTTGTCATTGTTGTCTAAAGACAGTTTCCTAACCATTATCATTATTCACATATAAGCACCATGAGATAATCATCGTGTAACACAGACTCCCTGGTTATTCATGCCAGGGTTAGACCATAAAGGATTACTTTGCCTGATTAATGATTCTCAGCTTCTAGTTACTTAGCTGAGTGATCTCTGCCTGTCTTACTCTGTTAGTGTTCTGCTCAGAGCCATAGGAAAGTGCTCCAGGAAGGACACTTCAGCTTCTTTTGCATTCGCCCAGTAGCGAGAAGAGCCTTGTTAATAAAATTTGCAACCATTCTAACTCCCTTAACCTTTCAAAGCTCAACCATGATGGATCTGTGTTATCGATGATCCTGTTCAATTCAAGCCAAGGGAAAGATATATTTTGCATTTCATTTTTCTAAAAGTTAACACTTCATTAGTAGAAGGAAATATTTTTCTTAATATTCCTGTGAAAAATTAAAGCGCAAGACAATTAATAACAAGTCACAAATCTATAGGGGTGAGATAAGTCCTGGATTAGAGTCCTTGCAGTGTCCAGTGCACCCAATTTCCCCCAAGTTCCCCAAGAAATGATAATGAGACCATTTACAATAAGGATGATGCATGTTCAAAGTCCCAAACCAAAAGTATTTCATGTCTAAAGAAAAATAAGAATTCACAAATATTCATTGTAGAATTGATTTTACTTTCTGTTTCCAAACCTGCTTGTTGACTTAAGGCAGTATTTTCCAAAGTATGATCACTAATAACCTAGTTATTCCAGTTATATGACTCTATTATAGAAAACAGTGACAACAATGACATATGTACATGTAGGTGTTAATTGTTGCAGAATTTATAAACATTTAAATATGCAAAAATAGAGGCTTGCTTCAAAATAGAAGATTAAGGATATCTGAAAGTTTGCCTCTCCATTAAAGCAATTTTTTCAAAATGCCAAAATCAACTTTTTTAGAACTCTTAAGGTCAACCAATAGCTTATATCAAACTCAGGACATGTTTATTCACGAAAAACATCTGAATGGTATTGAGCTTCATGGCATTTTTAACTCACCCTAGTCCTAGCATCACTTCTCAGCTTCAGCTGTAGCCTTGGAAATAATAGTTATTATTATGTGTACTGGAAAGAGCAGAAGGAACATAACCCCCAAAGAATTTTAAGTTATTTTAAATCTGTCTAGTGGTTTTCTGAAAGATCTGACTTGAAGTCCTTATGTTTATTGGTCATCCAGGGCTAAAAGCAATTTCCCAAGAGAAAGTGATATTTGTTGAAATATTTACTGGTGAGTGTGTTAAAAGAATGGCTAAATGAGGCAACAGATAATAGTTGGGGCAAAAAACATACTAACCAAAAGGAAAAGCTTAGGAGAGAAATATGAATAAGGGCTTTGGAAAGCTCCTACATATTACTGGAACTATGAAGTTACACATATAGGACTGCTCAAGAAAATTGTAAAAATTTCCTAAGTTTTTGCCTCTGCCTGATCTTGAGGCTCTGCACAAACCAGAAGTGAAGGGTAAGGCAGCATTGTCAACTGTCTGAGTGCTAAATGTACACTCCAACATGCAGAAAGAAACCCCAGGGAAATTTAAGACTTATTAGTTTCAAGCATTTAAGGAAATCTCTATCCATTATTAGCTGATCACTAATCTAACCAAGTAGAGACTTTAGCAGCTATACACAACAAAAATACAGACTATACAATCCAGAAAAAATCATTAAGCAAAGATCAACAACTGCAATGAGAAGCAGCAAAACAAACTCTAGAAAGAGGGAAACATCTTATTTCCAGAGTTATCCCATTATATAGTTTTAAATGGCCACATTTCAAGAAAAAAATGCAAATCATAAAAATAAATTTTAAAAGTATAGTTCATACACAGGAAAAGCAACCACTAGAAACAATTTCTGAAGAAGACCAAATGTTGAACATACTAGACAAAGAGTTTAAATCAACTATTTAAAGAATGTTCAAGGAAATAAAAGAAATTTTAAAAGAATGAGAAAAATTTCTAAGTAAGGAATATCACTAGAAAGTATAAAAGAAGACCAAACAGACATTTTGGAATTGCAGAGTACAGTTATTGAAATGAAGACATTTACTAAAGAAGCTAACTAACAGATTTAGACAGACAGAAAAAAGAAGTAACAAAGTTGAGCAAAATGTTCAGCCTGATAAATAAAGAATGAATAAAAGTAAACAGATACTAAGAGAAATGTGGGACACCGTTAAGTATACCAACATATGAAAGATTTATGCAACCAAAAGGAGAGAAATGAGAAAAAGATATAGAAAAAATACTTGAAGAAATGATGTTTGAAAGCTTTTCAAATATAATGAGAGTTATTAATTTAAACATCCAAGAAGCTCAATAAAGTCCAAGTATAATAAACGAAAATATGGTATTATAATCAAAGTGTAGAAAGGCTAAAAAGTAATCTTGAAAGAAGCAAGAGAGGAGAAACACACAAGGGCGCATCAATAAGATTAACAGCTGATTTCTTATCTGAAACCATGGAGACCAGAGGCAGTGAAATAACATAACCAAGGTGCTGAAAGAAAAAAATGTCAAGCAAGTATTCCATGTCCAGCAAAACTACTCTAAAAAGTAAAATAAAAATTAAGACATTCTCAAAAAAGCAAAAACTGAGCATTTGTAACTAGCAGACCTGCCCTATAAGAAATACTAAAATGAAAGAGAGAATGGATAGTAACTGAAATCAACATGAAGAAATAAAAAAGATGGATAAAAAAGACTGATATATAGAAACAAAAAAAACCCCAAAAGTTTATACTGTATTTTATATCTATTTTACTTTTTGTTTGTAGCACCCTTTTCTATTTTATGTAAAAAGAAAGTGTAACACAATAGCTATACATCTATATTAATGGTCATAAAATATATACTGTATTTGTGACAATTACAGCATAAAGAAATGGACAAAAGAAGCAATATGTGAACAATTTTTTGCATACAATTGGAATTTAATTTGTGGTCACCTGAACTAGACTGTTATACATTAATATGAGAATTGTAATACTCAGGGCAACTATCCAAAAAAACCCCTAAAAAATATATAATAAAAAATAACAAGAAAGTTCAAATGTTACATGAGGAAATATTTATTTAACTCAAAAGAAGGCAGTAACGGAAGAAGAGAGGTAAAAAGAGACCTAAGACAAATAGAAAACAAGTAGAAAAATAGTAGAATGGAATGCCAACTTATGGGTAACTGCATTAAATGTACAAAGATTAATGTGCCATTAAATAGTAAGATGGGCAAAATGAATCTCTTTATAAGTTATGATTAAACTATATGTTATTATGTAAAAGATTCACTTAACATTTAACCAATCAGTCAAAAGTAAAATGAAAGAAAAAATATACAGTCAAGCAGTAACCAAAAGAGAGCTGGAGTGGCTCTACTGATACCAGACAAAACAAACTTTAAGAAAAAATGTTAATGTTGACGAAAAAAAGACATTTCATAAAGACAAAAGGGGAAATCAATCAGAAAGGCAAACTAATAATTAACATATATGCACCTAACAACAACAGAACCCTAAAGTAAATGAAACAAACATGGACAGAAATGAAGAAAGAAATAGGCAATTATACTATAATAGAGACTTTACTGCCCTATATGGCCAATGAATAGAACAGTTAGACAAAAATTACCAATAAAATAGGATATTTAAACAATTTTATTCACCAACTAGACTTACTGACCATGTATAGCACACACCACACAACATCAGCAGAATACTGATGTTTATGAAATGCAAGTAGAACATTATTCAGGAGAGACTGAATCTTAGGTCACAAAACCAGTCTCAGTATGTTTAAAAGGACTGAAAGCCGTGGGGACAAGAGTGGATTTGTTTTTTGGGCTAATCCACTATGTAACTTCTGACTAATCCTGAGTCTGGGAATGTTTTCAAAATATCTGGCTGACGTATTACTCGTTATGTAGGAGCATCTGCTTATTGTAGGTTTCCTCCAAAACAGCCCTTCATGTTGTTGCAGAAATAATGGCTGTGATGCCTGTAGCCACCTACACATTCCTTCCAGGACACACATGCTTTTTCTTCAAGTCATAAGCCCTGGGTCCAGGCGGTGGTGGTGTGGAGATTTCCAGTGTCTTGCAGCCACTTAAGACCATACTTCTTTCTGTGAACTCTGCTAGCAAATTACCTAAACCTGGCAAACTGCATTTATCTGCCTTCTTTTTTGGTCTCTTGGCTCCTTCTGCACTCGGGGTCACATTGTAAGTGCAGTTCTTTCATAAAACAAAACCATGCAAGATATATTTTTCCACTAAAATGCAAGAAAAAAAAAAGGACATGAAAGAACTAGAAAATTACAAATGTTTGGAAATTAAAGAACATGACTCCAAATAATCAGTGGGTCAAAGAAAAGAATCACAAGAGAAATGTGAAACTATTTTAAGATAAATCAAAATGAAAATATAGCATAACAAAATGTATGGGAATCAATAAATGAGTGTTCAGAGGTGATTTTTTAGTTTTAAATGTCTACATTAAAAATTTAAAAAGCTCTCAAATAAATATTAACCTTCCACTTCCAAAAGAAGTAGAACTAGACACAAAGCAAGAAAAAATTTAAAAATAATAATGATTAGAATAGAGATAAATACAGAAAATAAAGAATGGAAAACCAAGAGGGAAAAGTCAGTAAAGCCAGCAGTTTTGTGAAAAAGAATCATCAAAATTGACAAATTTTTTGCTAGACTAGCCAACACAAAAATGAGAAGAGACACAAATTATCAAAATGAGGAGTGACAGAAGGGTATTACTACTAGTTTTACATAAGTAAAAATGGTCACAAGGAAATACTATAGACAATTGTATATCAAGAAATCATAAACCTAGATGAATTCTAAAAAGTTCTAGAAAGACACAGTCTACTAGAACTGACTCGAAAAGAAATTAAAATCTACAGAGATCTATAACAAGTAAAGAGAATCAGTAATCCAAAAATTTCCTAAGGAGAAGGTCAGAACCAGATAGTTGCACTAGTAAATTCTACCAAATTTTTAAAGAAGGATTAAGACAAATCTTTCATAAACTCTTGCAAAGAATAGGAGAGGAAGAAACACTTCCTAATTTATTCTGTATAGCTATTATTACCCTGATAGCAAAGCCAAAGACATCACATGAAAAGAAAACTTCAGACTAACATCCATTATAAATATAAATGCAAACATTCTAAAAAAAACTAGCCAACTAAATTTAATAGTAATTAAAAATGATTATAGTTTTAATAGTAATTAAAAACCAAATGAGATTTACTATAAGAATTAAAGGTTGATCTAACATAAAAAATAAGTTAATATTTTAAACCGTATCAGTAGAATATGGAACAAAAAACACATGGTTGTCTCAGTGGATAAATACAAAACACTTGACAAATTTCTACACTCTATGATAAAATTACTCAACAAACTAGCAATAGAAGGGAACTTCTTCAACTAGATAAGGGCTTTTATGAAAACCCATAGCTAACATCATACTTTAAGGTGAAAGACTAAAAGCTTTCCTACTAAAATTAGAATGAAAACAAGTATTACTGCTCTTCCTAGTTCTACCTAACATTGTGTTAGAGAAGCTAATCAGGAAAATTAGGCAAGAAAAAGAAATAAAAGTCATCCAGATCGAAAAGAAAGTAGCAAATCAATCTCTACTCATAGATTATGTGTTCTTATTTATTAAAAACACTAAAGCATCCACAAGCAAACAAAGCAAAACAGCTATTAGAGTTGAAAAGATTGCAGACAGAAAATTAATATACAAAATTTAATTGTATTTCTACAAACTAGCAGAGAAAATCTGGACTATAAAAAAATGATCTCATCTACGATAGCAACAAAAAGTAAAGAAACTTACTTAGGAATAAGTTTAACCAAAGTGCAAGATTTACACTCTGAAAAGTACAAATTATTGATGAAAATAATTAAAGAAAATCTCGCATTAGTAGAAAGACATTCTCCTTTTGTGAATTAGACAGTTTAATATTGTTAAGATGGCAATACTATCTAAACTGATCTATAGATTTAATAAAATCTCTTTTAAAATTCTAACGGCCTTTTTTCTGAAATTGATAGATTTATCCTAAAATTAATATAGAAATGGACGAAGCTCAGAACAGCCAAAACAATTCTTTTAAAAGTACACCTTAGCCGGGCGTGGTGGCGTGCATCTGTAGTTCCAGCTACTTGAAAGGCTTATGCAGAAGGATCGTCTAAGCCCAGCAGGTCAATGCTGGGGTGGCCGTGAGTGTGCCTCCACACTTCAGCCTTGGCAACAGAGTGAGATTCCAACTCAAAAACAAAAAGGACACCCAAATTGGAGAAATCACAATTCCCAGTTTTAAAAATTATTATACAATAATTGCAATAATCAAGAAAAAGGTAGTATTAGCACAAGGCTAGACATACGGATTAAATATAATTTAGAATCCAGAAATAAATTAACAAATACGTAGTCAATTGATTTTTAGCAAAGGGGCCAAGAACAGTCAATGGGGGAAAGAATCATCTTCTCATCAGTTAAAGTTGGGACAACCGGATATCCACATGCAAAAAGGCAAATTTGGATCTCAACCTTATACCATGTGCAAGACTCAACACTAAACGGATCAAAGGCCTTAATGTGAGAACTGAAAGTGTAAAACTAAAGTCTTAGGAAAACCATTCATATAAATTTTTGTGATCTTGGACTGAGCAAGTTTCTCACAACAAACG
>CAUYQG010129879.1:0-17784 GCA_963574415.1 Tarsius wallacei
GGGGCCCCCCCCCCCCCCCCCCCCCCCGGGGCGGGTCCCCCCCCTCCCGTCTGGCTTGTATAGATGCCTTCTCTGATGTTGATGCAGCATTGAAATGGCCTAACAATGCATTTCTCAGCATGTATCCCTGTCGTTCAGTGATGCATGATTGTGTTGTATATGTATCCTTTCTCACCTCTTTCTCTCTTTCCTTGTAACATGGCGTAGACCACAGTACACCTTATTTTCCATACTCTGCCTCCTGTTTTTCTGGTTGCCCATGCTCTCCTCATCCCCAGTCCTAGGCATGCATCTTCATCACTGAGTGTGCTACATTTGTTCTCTTTCAAGTGTGAAATATTTGGAACAGCAGAAAGAAGCTATGTGTTGATTACAGTTACGAAGCCCACAGAAAGAAGCATGTCAGTCTCAACATGTTTAGGGCATAAGAAATATTCCTGTTTATATATTAAGACCATTTGGCTGGCAGGAAACTCAGTCTTGTTTAAGCCGAGGGAATGATTTGGTAGAAATAAAAGAAAAAAAGATGAAATTCCTATTAGTCATCAGTACTAAGTATAGGTCTTTTAGTTTGGGGCCAGAATCTTTTTTTATTTTCCTTTTTTATTTCAACCTTTAAAAAAATTTTGTTTCTAGAACATTACTCTCCAAAAATTTCTGTTACCTGGCTGATTTTAAAAATATGCTGGCATAATTTTATAGTAGCTCTCATCAAAGTAGACCTTTGGGATTTTTTTTTTCCTTCAAAATAAAATCTTTACTGTTATATCTGGGAATTCTTCTAGTTTGTAATTAACATTGTAGATTATGTAACATTTATTATTTGATTACTTTGTGTTTGTTTCCAGAGTTTTCATAGCTAGCTAGAGAACCTAAAATTATTCTACCAAGAATAATGAGCTTAGAATTCAACATAGGAGCCCCCTTTGGACTTGGTGAAAATAAGTGGCTTCTGTTGGAAACTTCAATTAAAGATGCCTACAGAATTAGAATAAAATCCTAACCCAGGAAAGAAATTTAGAAGTTAGGTTTTTTGTTTGTTTTATTTTTAAACTTACCTCCTAAGAATGTAAATAGAATCTGCAGGCCAGGTACCGTGGCTCAAGCCTGTAATCCCAGCACTTTGGGAGGCCAGGGTGAAAGGATTGCCTGAGCCCAGTGGTTCGAGACCAACCTGGGCAACTTGATGAGACCTTGTCTCTACAATAAATTAAAAAATAAGCCGGTTGTGGTAGTGCATGCCTGTAGTTCCAGCTACTTGGAAGGCTGAGGCCGAAGGATCGCCTGAGCCCAGCAGGCTGAGGCTGCAGTGGCCGTGAGCGTGCCACTGTATTCCAGCCTAGGCGACAGAGTGAGACTACGACTCAAAAAAAATAAAGTAAAATAATAGAATCTGAATGTCCACACGCAGCATCCTCCTCAGCGTTTTGGGTGTTACTGTTGAGCTTTACATCCAGGCTTACCTCAGTGACTCAGCGTTTCCTCTGCTTCCAGGAAGGTGCATGACCATCTGGTTAATCATCTCAGTAAGAGGAGGCCTGTACAGTAATCTTCTGTACCACATCTGTTCTCACTTCTACCCTTTGAAACTAAATCAAGTTTCTGAAATAACATGTTAAAACAATCAACATTTTAAAATCATGTCATAGGATGGTGAAATGCAAATGTGTATTAAAATGTATACCTGTTTTAGGGTAACAATATGAGGAGTTACCAAGGGTTGAAATTAATAATGTATAGGGACGTAAAAGTGTTTTTAACAATTGGGTAATGAAGAGCCCTGTCTTAAATCACTCCTTTTGGTTTTCTGTAGTGTTTAGAAACAGCTAAGTATAGAACCTTAATCTACCTCATTCTTTATGAAATATTAGTAAGAAATTATTCCCATTAGATTTATAAATAATGTAGCACCCCCATGGTTAAAATCACATTTCAAAAATTAAAATGGTAGTAGTTATATTATTAAAATAGCCATTAAGATAATGCCATATTATTTTGTTTACTCTAATTCCTTTGTCATTTCTCTCCTTCCTTCTCTCTTGTATCTTTTAGATACAGTTAAGTTGAGAAAAGATAGTTCATTTTTATCACGATAATGAAATATGGGTTGATTGGAAGTTAAAATACAAAGTTTTAAAGTAAGCTTGAATTGGCTTCTTATGAAAGCAATACATGTATATTTTGAACTTTATGTATTTTCTAATTCCTCAGAGTTAAAATTCAAAGTAAAACTAATATCTGGCTGGGCGCTTATGTCTGTAATCCCAACACTTTGGGAGGCTGAGGCAAGAGGATTGCTTGAGCCCAGGAGTTTGAGACCAGCCTGGATAAGATAATGAGTCCTTGTTTCTATATTTTTAAAAAAAATTTTTTTTAAGTGAGAAAGCAGGATTTATTGAGAGGACTGAAAAGCTCCCACAGTGGGAGGGGACCCGAGAGAGTTGCCCCAAAAAAGTTTTTTTTTTAAGAAAAAAAAAAAGAATATCTATTTGATATGATAAATACAATGTTAGAAATATAGTTAAGCAGTTGATAAATTAACAGTCACTACTGTAAAAAGAACCATTGTTAACATTTTGATACGTATTATGTTGGTTTCTTAAGTATAGATTTGTTTTAAACAATGGAATTGTATATGATTTTGTGGCTTTTTCCATAATTTTAATTTTTTCTCTCTTTTGGAAAATTCTTTTACACACAATTTTTTTTTTATTCCTCATAATACTGTCTCGATTTTTAATACATTAAAAGGAAGTTGAGGGAAAATGTTTTAAGGATAAAATGAATTTTCATAATGACATTCTTATAATTGGTATTTTTTAGTAATTAAAATGTTTAGGCTGTTAAGCTAGGAAACAAAGGCTAGGGCATCTTTTGAAATGAAGATAGCTGTACTAAGTAGCCTATTAAAGGAGACCACCGAGGAGAGGATTCTTTGGATTCATCTTTTTTAGCCACAGATTCAGCAGGTTTCATGCAAAACAGCCACCTTCTAGCAGTTGAAAATGTACTGAAAGCTGCAGCAACCTTGATGGGTCTCAGGGGGCCTGACTTCCAGCCGAAGCCGCTGCTCTGAAGGCCACGCTTGGGGTCCTGGCTGCTCCTTGCATTTTCCTGTTCCTTTCCCCAAGAATGGCACAGACTCACTGAGGAGGCCTCAGCCGACAGGCATCTCCTGGCTCTTTTCCGAAGAACCTCTTATGGGTTTAGAACTGGGGCTACTCCTCAGAATCACCTTTTCCAAAACATATGTCTGACTTTGGATTGGAGCCTCTGGGGATTATTTTGAAAAATTGACCCATCACATTCGAACCCTATACTGATTTTCAAACCTGTGTTCTGGAAGCTCTGACCTACTCTGAGGTTAGATGTGCAGGAAGTGGCTAACCAAATACACAGACAGAGAGGGACAGAAGCCTGACAAGTCGTCTCCAAAACTGCTTGCATAAAGAACTTGAGAAGCACATGCTAATTCTCTTGGAGAGTCTTGTATACACTAGAACATTCTCCTTTTCTTTTTTATGCAGATTATCTAATCCAGAATATTTCACTTGTCTCTATCCAGCTATGTGTCCAAACAAAGGGTGGATGCGGATTCCGTGTACCATGTTCTGCCGAGGCAGTTAAGAGCCAGCCAGGGAAATTAACTGACTTATCTAAGATGCCAGTGTAGACTACAGGATCCTGATTTTAATTTTTCTAACCTCTGGTCCACTGTTTTCTTATATTCACTGGAACATTCTCCTCTCCTTCTCCATTACATAGATTATCTAATTGAGAATACTTCACTTATCTCTGTCCTAGATATGTGTCCAAATGTAATTTTCTTAAATGATAGAAAATATATAGCAGAGAGCTCTGGAAATGTGTGAAATGCTTACCAGTCTACTGATCCTTGTGGGGGAAAGGGTGGATCGTCTAAGGTTAAAATAGGGCCAGGCTCAGTGACTCAGCCTATAATCCCAGAGCTTTGGGAGGCTGAGGCGAGTGGATTGCCTGAGCCCGCGGGTTTGAGACCCGCCTGGGCAACTTGGCGAGACTTTGTCTCTACAATAAATCAAAAATTAGCCAGGCGCGGTAGCGCATGCCTGTAGTTCTGGCTACTTGGAAGGCTGAGGCAGAAGGATCACCGGAGTCCAGCAGGTCGAGGCTGCAGTGGCTGGGAGTGTGCCACTGCACTCCAGTCTGGGCGACGGAGTGAGACACCAGCTCAAAAAAAAAGGATAAAATAATTAGGTGAAAATTTTTTTGTTTTTTCTTTTTTTGAGTTGGTGTCTCACTCTGTCCCCCAGGCTGGAGTGCAGTGGCATGATCATGGCCACCACAGCCTAGACTTAATACGCTCAGGCGATCCTTCAACCTCAGTCTTCCAAGTAGCTGGAGCCTCAGGTATACGCCACCATGCCTGGCTAATTTTTTTATTTATTGTGGAGACAGGGTCTCGCCATGTTGCCCAGGCTGGTCTTGAGCACCTAGGCTCAGATAGTCCTCTCGCCTCTGCCTCCCAAAGTGCTGGGATTACAGGTATAAACCACCACACCTGGTATAACTATGTTAATTTTTATTAATCTGACAGCTCATGACCTTAATTTTGGTTAACATAAAACCTATCCGATTAACTTTTATTAAGAAAAATTTTAAACATATTAAAAGTTAGTTTTCTAGTTTTTGATTATAACTCCTCGAGGTAATGTATCTTTAAATTAGTTTGGTTTGAAGCAAGGGATTTTTGCTTTCCAGAAAAAAATAAGGTCTTAAAATAGCACCAGTGTGGCTGGGCACAGTGACTCATACCTATAATCCCAGCACTTAGGGTGGCCAAGGTGGGAAGATCACTTGAGCACCATAGCAAGACCCCATCTCTACACAAATTTGTAGTTGTTGTCAAAACAAGGTCTTGAACTCCTGAGCTCATGCAATCCTCCCGCCTCAACCTCTCAAAGTGCTGGGATTATAGGTGTGAGCTGTTATACCCAGTCTCCATATAAATTTTTTTTTTTTTTTTTTTTTTAAATAGCACCAGTGTGCTAAAAATACACACTGGTATTTTGGAAAACTCATCCCGTATTATGGAAATAGGATTTGGTTAGTGGTAGGTATCTTTTCCTCCTTTTTAGCAGTGATACTGCTTGAGCCTAAAGTCCTGCCAGTGTTTGTGTTGTTTTTCTTTTTTGTTTTTCAACTTAATCTGGGAGCTTTAATGACAGCCTGCAACCTCCATCCTTGAGAGAAGCAGTGTGGCCTGTGGTTTAATGCACTGTCTCCCCTGCTTGCTTGTTATCTCATCTTCCTGAACTCGGGCATCCTTGTGTGATAAGTGTGGCTAATACTAGCATTTTCTCAAAGGTTTATTGCAAAGATTAAGTGAGATGGCAAATACCAAATGCTTCATACAGTGCCTGGTGCACAGTAAGTTTTCAATAATGAAAGCCCACTAATGTGGAGAAAATCCACTGGCTTTTTAAAAAGTACTCTTTGAGTGACTTTCTTTGCAAAGCAGATTTTATCATTCAGTGCCTGGTTATTAATGGTAATAAAAGTTCTGTTTTCTCAGGATTTCAGCCAATCAAGTAAACGGAAATTTTTGTTGTTATTTGTAGTATCCGTCATAAATGATTGCAGAGAATTCCAGCTTAGTCACATATTCAGGGAAAGTAAAAAGTTTTTCAAACTCGGATTTACTTGTAAATGGCTTGCCAGGTATCTTTTTGTTATTTCAATGGCTCCCAGCTGCAAGTAACTTGTGTCGTAAGTGATGCACTGCAAGTCATACACCGTGCAAGCCATCTCCCCTCTTTCCTTCCTCCTCCGTGTCATCATACCCTTTCTACTGATTCTGTCTTTCCTAAGGGCTACAAAACTAAAACTAAGGACAGCCACCCAGGTGTCACCTTCTCCTCTGGCTGTCCTGTCTCTCCGGCTTTCCCAGTCACATTGCTCTGAGTATTTCATTGTTTTCTCACCTCTCCTTCAGCCCTGGGTTCTTGACAGTCCAGTTGCCACCTTTGCAGGGATACTGTAAGTTCTCTCTGGCAGAAGTCTCCAGATCCAGAGGATAGTCGCGGTCTTAGTGTTTGGTGACGTTGAGTCAGTTCACCATTTCCTTGTTGAAACTCTCTTTTCTTGACGATGAGGACACCATTTTCTTGTCCCTCTCTAGCACCTGTTTTTCTAGCCTGGGTCTCAAGCTGCTTTTCCTTCGCCGACTCTTCATCGTTGGTGTCCCTCAGGATTCCGTTGCTGTGTGAAGTGATCACTCCTCTTGCTTGACTAGTCCTTGCGCCCGGGGGATTATTACTCCAAGGGCTTGTCTTTGTGATCTCCCTCTCCGCTGGGCTTCCTGCCCTCCAGGTGCTTCCTGGACCTCTGTAGGAGGTTCTCCCATGAGGCTCCAGTTCTTCATGCCCAGATGGCGTTCTCTCCCATCTGTCCTCACCCCATGCCGCCTTCTTTTCCTTCTGTCCTAGTGAATGGCACTGCCAGCAGCCCAGCCAGTCCTCCAGCCGGACACTCAGAGTCACTGGACCTCTCTCCTGCTCCGCCCTTTCCTTTCGGTCAGTCACCAGGTTGTGTAGACCCGGCCTCCTAAAGATCTTTGCATTGTGCTCACCTTCTGCCCTCCCATTGCCTCAGTTATACCCTCATCTCTCACTGAGACTGATGCAACGAGCCTTTTGCTGGGTCTCTCTGCCTCCCAGGTCTCTGCCTTTTCCCCCAGACCACCCTACACCATTGTGGCCTGGTGACACTCTTAAAGCCAAAGTGGAGTTATCTCCCACACATAGGTAGAAACTTTGCAGCTCTTATCATCTGTATAATGAAGTCCAGCCTCCCTAGGTGGGTACACATGGCCTCTGAGGATCTGGACACTCTCCATCTTTTGGCAATCCCCACTTGTTGTCTGTGCTCCTAGGTACTGAGCTTCTGTCCTTCTTTGAATGCTGTGTGGCATTTCTCACTCCCCTCCTGCCTGAACACATTGCCCATGGCCTTGGACGTGGACCCCTTCTTGACTCCCACCCTCTCCCTCCCTCACACAGCAGACTGTTAGTCATTTCCTCCTTGGTGCTGACAGTGTTTGATTTTTATTTTGAAATTATTTGTCTACTTGTTAGCTTTCTCCACCAGACGAACTTCCTAAAGGATAACGAAGGACAAAGGTGTCTTTGTCCTGTTAGCATTCCCAGTGCCTCGCCCAGTCTTTGGCATAGGTAGACAAATAATCAATGATACAAAATACTGTTCGTGAAGCTGAGGGCTTTCAGAGGAGGAAGTGGTATACTCACTGGCAGCCTAGGAGTTCTATCGAATATTTTTGGAAGTGGCACGTGGGAGAAGGACTGGGTTAACTTTGTGTAGCTTCAGGTGGCAGAAGTAACATTAGGGGAGAGACAGACTGTGGCCCAGCCCACGATCAGAACGCCCGCCTCCACTGAGAATCTGGATCCTGGTCCTGGCATGGCCGCTGAATTTGGGTTTTCCTGGGTATTCATTTCTTTGCCTTTTGGTAGAAAGATGGAGATTACATATCTCTATTATAAATAGCTCATGACGTTGTCTTGAGGAGATAACATCCCAGGGTGCCTAGGTTAATGCATAGTATTGGATAATGTTTAATAAATGTCCATTGAATTTGAATTTGCCTTGTGTTCCTGATGCTTTTAGTAAAATATTACTCACATTTAAGTAAATAATGCATGTGTGTCAGCTGACACTACCAAGCACAAGGCTCAGCTGTCTTTTTTCCCTCCAAAGATTCGTTCACTGTACTGATGACTCTCCAGATCCTTGTATGGAATATGAGGTAAGAAACTTATTTTCTTTCATCATCCTAGATAAAGATGTTTTGAGAATTGCTATATAGTCTTAAGTGAAATAAATGAAATTTTTTGGATTAACTTCTCTGGGAATTTAAAGCCACTGAATTTTTAAATTTTTGAAATATGTTATGCATATAAAAGAATGTATACTCTATGTAGAATATACATATAGAATCTTTGTATACAGTAGACATACTATAGTATGCACGTATAGAATATATGTATTCTCTCTCTTTTTTTTTTTTGAGTTGGGGTCTCACTCTGTCACCCAGGCACTGGGCGTGGTACTGTCTTGGCTCACTGTAGCCTTGAACTCCTGGGCTCACGAGATTCTCCCACTTCAGCCACCTGAATAGCTGAGACTATAAGCATGTGCCACCATGCCTGGCAATTTTTTTATTTTTATCTTTTTCTATCTTTAAATTTTTATGTAGAGATGGGGGTCTTACTATGTTGCCCAGGTTGGTCTCGAACTCTTGGGTTTAAGCAATCCTCCTGCCTCAGCCTCCCAGAATGCTGGAGTTACAGGCATGAGCCACCATGCCTAGCACATATCCTTTAATTAAACAAGCACCTTTATCCTCTCCACTCAGCTTAACTTGATTAAATTTCGCCATTTTACCATTTGTTCACTCATTTTACAAATAACTTACAGACATAAGAATAAAAGGAGAGTGAAAAGACAACTTTATTGAAGTGACAAAAAGTTGAACCACAGCAAACCTCAATTTTTGCTCCTTATTTTCCGAGTTTTGAAAGTGTCCACACACACACACATCCCTGACACCCTTGAAGTGGGCAGTGCCCTTACATGCAGCCAGCTGCTCCCCAGCTGTCATGAGGGAATCTGGAAAATACTTTCTCGTAAATGCTGAGTCCAGGTTTCAGCTGCGTCCCTGAAGGCTCTCACCCACGTCGCTTCTGGTTCTTCTTACACTTGGGTTGTGCGTTGAAAACTGACAGTTCACGCTGTATTGCAAAGAGGGTGGCCGTCTTTGTTCTGTGATTGCAGTTCGTACATTTACTTGAAAATTACATTTTCATTCTTGGCTTTATAACACCAATTAGAATTAGTGCAGTGATGTGTTAAAAATATCTTCAATGTCTGTTTGCTTCTGACTGCTTTTGTATATACATACACATGCTTTCAAAATATGTCTACTGACTCACTGTCTTGAGTAATTTTTAGTATATCGAGTGGATATATTGGCATATCTTCTGCCATCATACTGTATGTGTGGAACAGTTAATTACTGTCAAGCCACCAAACAATTAGTTGCTAGATCTTAGAGCACTTGTAACTGACATCCTTAAATACCATTGGTGAGGTTTTTTTTCCCACTTAGCAGCATAGTGTGAGCATTTTCCCAGGTTATTAAGCATTCTTATAACTTTATATGTATATAATACACTCGTATCTACTGTTTTGCTGAGCAGACATCTATTAAGCACCTGCTGTGCTGGAAACACAAAAATGAAAAGCTGACTTCTTTAGCCTTCCTCCTGGGCATCATCTTTGAGATGCCATCCGTTCCTCCCAAGATCTATTTACGAGCAGTTTGCTCTCTCGCTGCTGTTTTAGAGGGGTGGATCATGTCAGTGCATGGGGTTTAAAGTTCAGCTTCACCAGCCTAGGAAGGTGAAATTCTTCGAGTAATTAAAAGGAGAGAGAAAAGTCGCATGCCAAATCATGTTCTATTTTAAACGTATATATACATGCGTTGTATACTTGTATATTTATTGCATGCTTCTAGAAAGACACGCAAGAACCTGATGGCACTGGGTGCCTCTGAAGAGAAAGTCAGAGGGACTGAATGGGGGAGAGTCATCTTTTGCCCCTTTTTATTTCTTTTTAATCAACCACAGTGTGAGTATGACCTGCACTAAAGATTATGCACATTATCCAAAAAATTGCTGTTAGTGTGCCACAGTTTCTTATTTATGTGTTGCTAAATATAAGTTACTGTGGTCAAAAAGGTGTACAAATATACATATATTTCTGTATGCCAATATGAGCTTTTAATAGACAAGAACTGTGCAGTATATCAGTTTGGGGTCTTCATTTAATAACTTGTTTCTTCTTTAAAATGTGATATATACAGGGCTTGACCAAGAGCTCACAATAAATGAAAAATGAAATCAGTGCATTTTAAATTTCTAAGGCATATTTTTGAAATAGCTTCTTTTTTTTAGGAAGAGAAACTTATTACCAAAATTTTACAGATCCTAGAAATGTGAGGAAGGTACCACCCAGAGAATGACACCCTCAGTACTGACATCTTGGTCTTTAACTTCCCTTTCTTGAGATCCATGTGTGAATCTGTAGACCCATTATCTTTATAAAATCCTTTGCATACCATCTTGTAGCCTATTTTTACTTAGGATATAGTGGGAGCATTTTCCCAGGCCACTGAATATTTTTATAACATGATTTTTAGTGACTCCATATCTTATATTTGCTATTTCACTTGACAGACATTTCTTACACACCTACTATATTTTATGTTCTTATGCTGGAAACACAAGGGTGAATAAAACCCAGTTCCTTACCCCTTGGGAACATACATGTTAGTAGGGAAGAGAGACCTGCATCAGATTGTCACTGCACAACGTGAAATGTGATTGTGTGCTTAGGAGAAAGCTTATGCACAAGAAGCTCTGGGAAGCAGTGGGGGCGACTAAGCCCACTGCGGGACTCAGGGAAGGGCGCCCAGGGTACTCCAAGTGCCATCCCACAGGTCTTGAAGGGCAAAGAGGCGTGGGGGCGGGAGGGGGCGCTAGCCATGTGTCAGTTAATGCTGCCTAAGAACAGGACTGGTTGTCTCCCAAGCACACTTACAAAACCAAACAGAAGCATGCATTTGCCAACCGTACTGTTCCTAAAATCTCAGCAATTCAGTAGTACATGAGAGTTTATATATTTTAAATAATGATTAATTACGGTAATAAGACTTACTTATGACTTGGGCCACTGGAAGATTTGTTATACTTTAAGAAACTGAGAAAAGGTTATCGTGATTCTTTGTGGCAAACCCCAATAATAATTTTATCAGAGTACAAGTCACTAAATAGTACTAAAGGTAAATCGCTGAAATTATTTTATTTTTGTATAGTCTTAAAGGGGTTCACTACATGTGTATTATTGGCAGTTTAAGACACAGCGTTGATAAGATTTAACTTAGTTGTCCTTGGTGTTATGTATTATGTCAGATCTCTCAAAATGGCAAGTAAGTGACAAAGATGCATTTTTGTCATAAAGAGTTTAGCAATTTCTCCTGCTTATTAGAATAATAGATCACAACTCTGTTCCCTGCATTGCATGTTAAGGAGGTTTTATGATGCCTTTTTAAAAAAATGGTTTAATAATAGCAATCATTAAGATGCAGCTTGGCATACGGTTATCTATTAGACCTTGTTAATAGTTGTGTTTTATATATTTTTTTGTCTGCAGCTTGTTCTCCGAAAATGGTGTGAATTAATTCCTGGGGCTGAGTTTCGATGTTTTGTCAAAGAAAACAAGCTTATTGGTGAGTTTTTGTATCCTTGAAAGTAATCTTTAGAAGAAGACAAGCTTTTGTTGCAAGTAAATTTTTGGTATTGAGAACAGGGATATCCATCCGTTTTCATCTTAGATACCACTCTGACACATTGGTACTGATTCTCTTGTATGCTCTGTGGACAAGGATCCTATGTCCTTATTCGTTTCCACAGAACAAGGTTTTGTCAATCATGTCTGTTTGGATTCCAGGAATGAAAATGATGGTCGTAACCATTTCTGATTTAGGATATGTATAATATTACCTACTTTTGTTTGAGACTTTCCTGAGTATTATTTTATGGTAGATTGCTTATTTTAAGCATCTTAAAAAGCCAGAGTTTTTAAGCTTGATTTCTATTATTGGGGTACTGTTTATTATTCTAGCAAGAGAAAATATGTAGACAAATAATACTATTCTAAAAGTCATCTGTTTTCTTTACGATTTTGTTTGCTATGATTTATTTCAGATAAATATTGAATATGCTTTATTTATTTCTTGTTTGTTTATGCATGTTTTCTATGAAGTAAAATTTTTGTTTAACCAAGAAAAGTACAATTTGGCCTGTAATCCCAGAACTTCAGGAGGCTGAGGCAAATAGATTGCCTGAGCCCATGGGTTCGAGACCAGCCTGGGCACCTTGGCGAGACCTTGTCTCTACAATAAATCAAAAATTAGCCGAGCATGGTAGCACATGCCTGTAATTCTACCTGGCTACCTGGAAGGTTGAGGTGGAAGGATCGCCAGAGCCCAGCAGGTTGATGCTGGGGTGGCCATGAGTGTGCCACTGCACTCCAGCCTGGGTGATAGAGTGAGACTCTAACTCAAAAAGAAAAAGAAAAGTAAAATTTGAATAGAATCAAATTAATACTACTTATTCATTGAATATGATGCTGACATTTATTAGCCTACCTTAAAAAAACTTGGGGTGTTTGATTTGATCATATTGTTAGATATTCCTAAAAAAACCCTGCAGTATAAGTATGCTAAAAAGGGAGTCATATTGATATATGTTTAAGGAATTAAAACCCTTATTTCAGAGCAAGATCTTTTTCCTAGAACTGGAGCAAATTGAGGGTGTTCATATTATAGTCCCTCTAGTGTATTTGGAATAATGTCAGCAAGTCACTCTGAAAAAAGAAATGTTTACTTTTCCATGGCTGGAAAGATCGGGCTTGTGAAGGCAGAGTAGCATGTATGAACAAGAAAAATAGACTGTTTCTGTGAAGTGCAGTATGAATATGGCTAACAGATGGGGAAGAATATTTTATATTTTTCCAAAGAAACTAGAAGAGAATACCAATTTGCAGAGACTTCCTTGGAAGAAATCAGAGCAGCAGCAGGTGATTATGTGCGCAGGTTTAGAATTGCTTCTTTCAATTTTTTTTTGCATAATAAGCCTTTTTGTGACTTGAAATTCTTTCCATTGTACGAATGGGGATATGATACATTAGAATTCACCTAGCCATGTGAATTTTTACAGCTAAGTAAGGTATGATGCTGTGTCCATTGGGTTGGCCTAATCTATTTCAATTGGTTCTTTCCAAAAAAAAAGATTAAATCACAGGTGGGTGGTTTTGAAAAGAATATTCTATAATAACAACATAAAATATTTTCTCATCAGGTATTTCTCAGAGGGACTACACACAGTACTACGATCATATTTCTAAACAAACAGAAGAAATTTGCAGAGGCATACAAGATTTTTTCAAGAAGCACATACAATATAAATTCTTAGATGAAGACTGTGAGTATTTTTTATTGAACCAGTGAAATGAAAAGAAATATATGATGTTCCTGGACCTTATTTCACCCATGGCACATATTTTAATAACTGAATTTGAAATATCATATTGTAAGCATTTTACTCTGTTATTATTTGGTATGCAGATGGTTTGCATGTTAATTTCGTCTTCATTAGAATCCATTTCTAACACTGGGACCGTTTTCTCTTGTCATTTTAGGTGTTGAGTGTGTATTTCAAAGTGTCTGTCTACTGAGAACAAAGACAGCAACCAGTCACAAAGTCAACATTTGTGGGTTGTTTTTAGGAATTGAAAATACATTGAGAATTTCCATACATGTTAAAATTATATCTGCTGTCATTTATCTTCTCTCTACTTGCCAAGACTGTGTTTTGTGGCAGATTAGATTTTCAAAAAGATGAACTATGCCACAAGCATAGTTAGATTTTGTGCTTTCTTATTATAAATTTTACTCATTTAATTCCCAAATAACTGACTGATGCGCTTTCTTTCCACTGGTACTTTGCTGTATGCCAGCATCCTTCATTCCCACATGACCAGTTGATAGTGGTGAACTGGTTTAGATAGTGATGACGTTTGGTTTGTTATTATTATTTTTTTCCTTTGGGGATCTCTGTTGCCCAGCTTCTGCCTCAGCCTCCTAAGTAGCTGGGACTACAGGCACATGCCACCACACCCCCAGTTTTTTATTTTTTGGTAGAGACGAGGTCTTGCTATTTTCCCTAGTCTGGTCTTGAACTCCTGGGCTCAAGTAATCCTCCTGCCTTGGCCTCCCAAAGTGCTGGGATTACAGGTGTAAGCCACCATGCCTGTCTGAATTTTTAAATATAAAAGATTATGGGTGGGGTTAGAAAAAGTAAAGCAAAATTATATAAATGAAACATTGCAGGATGTGTTTTTATATTTGATGTTTTGAGATCTAGAAGCATTCAGTCCTCAGGATCAATTATATTCTGCCTTTGATTAACTAGTAGTAAAATGCACTTTAATTTTCAAAAGGAGACTTAGATCATGAGATATATTAATAACTGAGTTTTTTTTCTCCTTTACAGTTGTATTCGATGTATACAGAGACAGCAGGGTAAGTACAAACTGCATTTGATGTGCTTGAAAATCAGGGTTGGTCTTGCTGTAAGCCAGCAGGTCATCAGCTGTTACATGTATGGAGGCTCCACTGCCCAAAAAGTATCTTCTTAAACCTGCTAAGGTGCTCAGGATTCGCAGTGGTCAAGAATCTCCCCTCAAACTATACCTAACATGAAGGAACATACCGTCTTCGATAACCGTGTGCCACAGTGTAAAGATTGTGAAACTTACAGGAGGATGAATAGCCACTTGTGTCCTACCTTACGCTTCTGTCAGAGGTCTGGGCTTGCTGAAAATCGTTCAGTTTATACAGTAAAATGTGGCCAATAATTTGTTGTTTTATATGTACATAATTATTTTTAGCCAACTAAAATATTTTTAGCATGATCACTTTTATTTTATTTTTTTGAGTCAAGGTCTCACTCTGTCACTGTGGCATGATCACAGCTCACTGCAGCCTCAGCCTCCTGGGTTTAGGCGATCCTTCCTCCTCAGCCTTCCAAGTAGCTGGGACAATAGGCACGTGCCACCAGGCCTGGCTAATTTTTTGTGTGTTTTGTAGAGACTAGGTCTCAAGCTACATTGCCCAGGCTGCTCTCGAACTCCTGGGCTCAAGCAATTCTCCTGCCTTGGCCTCCCAGAGTGCTGGGATTGTAGGCTTGAGCCACTGTGCCTGGCCTGGATCACTTTTACCTTTAGACTGAATATGAGGATTTGAGTACTTAGCATTTATTCCTTAAGTCTTAAAAGTGATTGAAACAGGCCAGGCGTGGTGGCTCAAGCCTGTAATCCCAGCACTTTGGAAGGCCGAGGTAAGGGGATTGCCTTAGCCCATGGGTTGGAGAACAGCTTGGGCAACTTGGTGAGACCTCATCTCTACAATAAATAAAAAATTAGCTGGGCATGGTAGCGTGTGCCTGTAGTTCCGGCTATTTGCAAGTCTGAGGCGGAAGGATCACCTGAGCCCAACTGGTTGATGCTGGGGTGGCCGTGAGCATGCCACTGCATTCCAGCTTGGGCGACAGAGTGAGACTTCGACTAAAAAAAAAAAAAGTGATGAAAACTTCTGAGATAAAAAAGTAAACTTAATAAAGTGACTTACTAATCAAGTTACTTATTACTGATTTAACAAAGAATTCCTACAGCAGAGATTTCACTGTCCAAGACATGTAACCTGTTAAAGAAGTTTAGGTCAGTAAATGTTGTCTGTGATTACTACTCATTGACTTAGCTGCTAAGAACCTAGCAGATGTGTCTTCTGGTATGTTACCTACACACTGAGAGAATATTTGTCATTCCCCCTCTGTGCTCATAACCATCTCATTGTAGTGAGACATGCGATACCTTTGAATCATCTTTTAGACAAAAAAAATAAGGCCCAGATGGTTATATCCCAAAATAACTGTTAACTGTTCATTTAACTCCGTTAAGTCAAAAGACAGCACTATGTTTTCACCTCTTTTGTCTTCAAGGATGATGCTGTCTATTAAGAGAAAGAGGGCTAAAAATTGATATTTGACCAAGAAGAGGGGTGTCACCTGGCAAGGTTTCAACTGTGTAGAAACTGACCTTAGAAAAGAGTAGGAAGCCAGGTGGAGGGAAGGGTGAGTCAGGCGATGGGGAGGGTGGGAACCCTGCTCCGACAGGTAGGAACCCATGACCTAGCCCTGGCTGTGCTTCCACTGGTCCTTGCCAGCCAAGTCTGGTCACTCGTGCAGCCAGCACGTATTGGGAGTCTGTAATGTGTGGTATTCTGTGTTTCTAACAAGAAGCTTCGAACAAGGGGATCTCCGACCTTCAGGGAGTTTGTCATCTTGCAATGAAGTGACAGAATGGTAAACTCTCCAGGAAGTGGCCTGGCAGTGTCAAGTGAGGTAGTGAGTGAGTAAACTGGCCCGGGTCCCCGAACATGCCCATTGCTCAGAAGGGCTTCGTTTTCATTTAATTCAGTTTCCCACTCAGTCCATGTAATCCTGTGAGTTTGTGTTAATGACCCACATTTACAGATACGAGCACCGAGGCAGCTGTGTGGTGGCATTTGAAAATGTTGGGATTTGCCAGAGTCTCTCAGTATATTCCTGGCAAATGTCCCGGTTTACTGTAGTTGACCGGGGCTGACAGGTAGGTGCAAATGTGTAACTTGGGGAGAGAGCTGAGAATGTCTTAGTGAAGTCGGACTTGGACACAAGTAGTTACTGCTGTGATCTTGCAGAACTGAAACTAGTTGCATTTCTAAAAGTGAGAAACGTGCCAGTAAAAACATCCTAACAGCTTCTGAGAAGAGCTTTAAACTGTGATGTGAAACTCATTTGCGTTTACTCTGTGGCACTTGTATCAGACTTTGTTAGACACTTTCTTGAATGTAATTCCGTGGCTGTTCTTGCAGAAAATGAATTCTCTTATGGTGGTCTCTTACATGAAATATAACTCATTGAAGTGTGTCTAGACTTAGCAACACGCTGATATGTCTGATTTCTTACTGTGTATGGATGAGTTTACTTGATAGATTCTAATTTGTCAAAGTAGTGGCCCACTCAGGCAGTAGGCCAGGAATGTGGCCTTGGAATATGTATTTTAAGAAGCTCCTAGCCGGGCTTGGTGGCTCAGCCTGTAATCCCGCGCTTTGGGAGGCTGAGGTGAGTGGATTGCCTGAGCCCGCGGGTTCGAGACCCACCTGGGCAACTTGGCGAGACCTCATCTCTACAATAAATCAAAAACTTAGCCAGGCGTGGTAGCACACACCTGTAGTTCCGGCTACTTGGAAGGCTGAGGCGGAAGGATCGCCGGAGCCCAGCAGGTCGAGGCTGCAGTGGCCAGGAGCGGCCATTGCACTCCAGTCTGGGCGACAGAATGAGACTCCAACTCAAAAAAAAAAAAGAAGCTCCTTTAGTGATAATACCCAGCTAGAATTTAGAACGACTGTCTTAGATTCTTAGAAGATTATTGTCCTGTATGTATTCTTCTCAGTTATGATTATTAATTTCTGATTTCATTGCTTTATGAACTGATTACGTCTGTCTGATCATGAGTGTTGGTGGTGTTGAGATTGACTTTGTGATTTGGTAACTTTTTTGTTAATTTTGTTAATTGGAAAATAATAGCTTCTAATGTGTGAAGTGCAGTTGGGTACCCAGGCTAACTTTATTGGACTTAAAACAAATTGGACTTAGAAACCCACTTTCAGAATGGAACTCATTCATACATTGGGAATTTACTGTAATCTGTAGATTTGTTTAGATTAAGTTTGTTAATTATGTTATTTAATCTGGGCTTATGCCTATAATCCCAGCACTTTGGGAGGCCAAGGCAAGAGGATTGTCTGAGCCCAGGGGTTTGAGACCAGCCTGGGCAACTTGGCAAGACCATGTCTCTCCAGTAAATCAAAAAGTTAGCCAACATGGTGACACATGCCTATAGTTCTAGCTACTTGGAAGGCTGAAGCGGAAGGATTGCATGAGCCCAGCAGCTGTGATCATGCCACTGCACTCCAGCCTGGGTGACAGAGTAAGACTCCGACTCAAAAATAATAATGTTATTTAAATCTGTATCTTATGGACGAAATGATATCTGAGGAGT